>OY735265.1:11111005-11344710 GCA_963457715.1 Argyresthia albistria | reverse complement strand
AACTGGGACGAGATCTACGAGAATACCTCGTTGCCCGAGTTTGTGCAGGTAACATCGCCTCATTCTCGACTCAACATGCGCCCATTATTCCTCCTTCGGGGGAAATAGTACCTGCACCTGGCCCACTTGAGCGGGGCCTTTGTGCATTCCTACTGCGCCTGCACTTCAGTTCAGCCATCCTAACTCCTGCACTAGCTGCCCGCGCTTGCACGCATTTATTTCTAGCCCGTTCCGGTTTGAGCCGGTCTTTCGCGGTTCGGGCTTATGCACGCGTCAACGATTCTTAACTGTCTAGCTAGAGTTTAGGAGGCCGACCTCTTAAATTTAGGGAATCCTCTAGTAACCTAGATGCTCCTTCAACTCAGGTCAAAGTGAATAGCTCCTGAAAGGAAATAAAGTATCCCCTAAAACAACGATTGTTGATGAAATCGGCCACGGTGACTGTTTAATTAAGTTTTTGAAGTTCTTACGTGTACATGTGTTACATCAAACTAAAAACTTACTTTAAATACAAACTAAAAATTTACTTTATTTCAAAATTACAAGGGAATTAACTTGAGAATTGCACACTCTATGCCCGAAAGCTAGAATATATAGCCATAATTATTTGAATATGAATTATACTACCTACATTACTTATTTTTAAACATAAAAACTGTATAAGGAGTAGATAACACCACACACAAACCTCAGTAGTTTAAGTGGTGTCTTGATCACATGAAACTCTGTTTATAATTAGATGCCAGTAAATAAATAAATAAAAAATAATCACTTAGTTCCCATGCTGCAGTATGAGGCCGGAACCAACGCCTGTATTTGAACGCGTCTGTCTTGTCTACGTGCAGGAGCTAGTGCTATGCGCACTGGGCATGGCGCGCCTGCTCATGTCGTCCAAGCTGCAGCAGTTCGCGGGGCTGGTTGGAGCGCTGCGCCGCCCGCGACGGCACCGCGGGGGCGCTGGTCACGCCCACAGACCTGCACGGCTTCTGGGACATGCTCTTCATACAGGTGATGATGATGACGATAGAAGCTGGTGCTTAAGATACAGACCTACCAAGTTATCTGGGAAATGTCAGATCACAATTTATTAAGAACTAACTACGACCGCCATGTTTGAAGTACTGTGCGTTGATACGGCAGCCCACAACTTCTGCCTTCAGTCGACAGCAGAAGGAAGACAGGAGCCTTCTCAAGCCGACTACTCCCACGCCTGCCTGCCGGGGCAATCTAGGGAGAGAAAGTGTTATATTGGAGCCGCCTGCCGTGTGCGCTTGGAGTGATGTCAACTACTCACCCACTGTTGTTTTATCATGACGCGACTCGCCAGCTTTATGATATTTTAGGGCAATTATAGTCTATTCGTGATAAGAATGCAATGAAAGGGCAATGCAATTTTTTGCCATACATCGCTGGCATAGTAGTTTTATTTCTTGTGGCCACAAAATAAAACCTAGGCCATATGTTAGAGGATCAACAAAACGTATCTAAGAACCACCGCAGATATGTCTACTTTTATTTACAGAAAACCGCATCAAAATTCGTCCACCTGTTTGACTTCTAGAGTGCCACGGACAAGTATACAGACAGACAGACCGACAGACTGACAGACGCTTCAAACTTATAACACCCCTTTTTAGATGTCGGGCGTTAAAAATAAAATAATTTTGCCCTTACAACATCTTAAAACCCTTTGTTTAAATCACCGGTCATCTTAGAGTCCGCTACCTTATCTACTTTGTCGCCCAATTTTCCCAAGAATAATAAACATTTTATTTGACTATTGTACCTCATTGAATAGCTAGAGAACTGGAGATGTTTTTGGTTTTGTTTGCACAAACAGTTTTTTTTTTGGTGACACTGCTTCAAAGTCAACCCATTAACTAAACATGCGATATTCGGTTTTCACCATAAGCCTGTATTATAGGTTTTTTTCACTGTGGTGGTGGTTCTTTTTTGTTTCTAAATATTAAATTAACTCTATTTTTACCTAATACCAGCAAAATACCTGGACTTAATCACCTAGATTAGGAAAATTGGTGCGAAATATCTTGAATAGTGGGATTTTTACTCGAAAATCTTCTAACTCGAAAACGGTAAATTTTCGGGTAGGGTGTTTCATAGTAACAATGGTTGGTTTTGATCCGTGTTAGCATCTTCCAACGTATGTAGGTCGACTTACCAGTCACCCTGTATTTTATTCCATACTTATTATATATATCACATTGCACTTCCACAGATCGAGAACGTAGACATGCGTTTCAAGAAGCTCGAGGAGTTACGCGCGCGAGACTGGGCGGAGGAGGTGCCGGCGCCGGTGCAGCGGCGACCCGCGCAGCCCCGCTCGGCGCCCCGCCCGTTGACCCGCCCGGGGCGGCAGAGACCCGGCGCTGCCTCGCGGAGCGGCATCCGGGAGGTGATCGCCGGTGAGGGGAGATCACTTCTTCTGGCAGGATTATTTGCGAATGTTGTAGAAATTATGGATGGTTGTACCAATTTGTAGCGGGGCTATACAGCGTAGAGTCAAAGCGCCTACTTTCAGAAGCTCAAGGCATATGGCGTTGTTGTTGATTGGAGTACTTATCTGTCAGTTATCAATTCTGTTTACTTGAAGATTTGAAGTGATGTCTAACTTAGAAAGAAGAAAGAAAGAAAGAAATGGCCCTAACAAAAGACCCTAACTCAGCATTGTGCTGAGGGCGGGGGCCCTCAGCGCTGGTTTTCAGTTGGTTGTCAGTAACTTCGGATGAACAAAACTTTACTTACTTTTAATGGTGTCCATTTACTAGTAGTGTTCTCTATCGATGGATATATGTTTTATAGGCATATACCGAAAACGCGTAATTTTAGGAAATTTCTTCTGTAGTACCCCAGAAAGGTTCGATGTTTTTAAACGTAATCGAATCACTGAATGTAATTAACGTTTGTCTTGCAGCCGCGCGCCGCGCGCAACAGAACTCCACCCCCTCCGCCTCCTCCCTCTCCTCGCTCCCCTCGCTCCCCTCGCTGCCCTCGTCCCCCCCCGCGGAGAAGTCCTTCGAGGCGGGATTCTTCTCTGTCCGCTCCCCGGTGCGCTCCCCCGCCCCGGCCACGCCCCGCCCGGCGGCGGCGCGGGCGTCGCTGTTGAAGTGTGTGCTGTCGAGCGAGGCGAGCAAGGCCAGCGCCACCAAGGTGAGCACATCCCGCTGTCGGGAACGCCAGCCCGGCACCTGTAGCGAGACTGAACAAGTACACAATACCTAGTCAAAAAAAGCAAAAAACCCGACTGCACAAAATAACCACTAAAAAGAATTGTGTTTTATTGTTTTCTATCTACCCAGTGTCACTCGCGCTATCAAGACGAATCTAACGACACCTCAAACGTTAAATTCCTTCAGGCCGTTCAGGCTGTAGCAGGGAACATAGAAATCTACATACATACATACATACATACATATTACATACACTCGATAAACATAACCCTCCCTTCTGAAGGGAGTCGGGTAAAAATAGAGTTCACATGTCTCTCTCCCTCACCTTTCGCGACACGACATCCCCCCGCACCCGGCATGCTGCGCGTACAGAAGTGACCCACTCACGAAGCGCGCTTTAACTTGGTGGTCGACTAACAGCCATTCCGTCATAGTAACGACGACATATCATCGTCACGCTTTATACCATACGGAATGGCAGAGGCACAGTTATGCCCCATTTTTAAGCCATTTTCAACACAGTAAATTGTACAACAAGGGAATAGAATAAAGCTATGTCATATGGATGCCTCCTGAAGTCCGAGCGGATGAAAAGTCAAAACCACGGATCACACTTGAATCACTCGCTTCACTCGGTATTTTTTCATGTGTTTTGTGCCCTTTCGCAACTCTTAGATTTTCTCCTATCGCAACTGATGGACATTTTCATTTATAAGGCCCGCAGAATAATAATGACCCTGACAGTTCCATACATTTGATAGATTTTGATAAAACGTAGCTCTTATTCCTATAGACATAATGTTCATGACACTGTCAGATCTTTGACGTTCGGCGCATTGCCAATTTTCAGCATGCCGCGTCGTTCGCCATGCTTCGTGCTTCCGTCATCTGCAAAAATATCGACATCGAAGGAGTATCCCCATTGGAGGTAACATGTTTTTTTAAGACCAAATACCTCGAGATGATTTGAAGTAACGTGCATTTTCCTTCAACATGCAACCAGATATTATTTTATTTTATTCGGAAAACTTACAGCTGGTACAATTTGAAATAGATAAGACAAGTGATTAGGACTAAGCCAATTAAAAGTTTCCACCATTGAATGGAAAAAAAGAATACCTACTTAAAAAAATTTCATATTACAGTAACTTTTTTAGAGTATATACTGTTAATCTAACATTAACTATTACAGTTTTTAGACTTACATTTATGTGATTCGCGGCCGTCAAGTGCCAACCAATGGCCGCGCGAATTTACTTTTTTGTATTGGCTTTTATCGAATTTCAATAGCTTATAAAAACAAAACCATGGAGCGAACAGGTTAGGTGGCATAGTAAAAAACTCTAGGATTTGTGTGTTCTATCGGAATATTACACTTTTTTTTCTGGCCGGCACTTTCACTTTTGGCCCAAAATGTATGGACCGTGAATGATCTCCTTTGCCTAATTTTTGGTGAAAGTTGTGCACTACCGCCAACTTAACTTGTGATCAAAATAATAATGACGTTTTCAATTACAGCAAACGCCTAAACCGCCCTCCATCAACCTAAACGCCACGCCGGCGCGCAGCATACTCAAGCCAACACACCCCGCCAGCAGCGCCAAGAAGTCCGGCAAGAAGTCCGGCAAGAAATCCATCAAAACCGTACTCTTCGACGAATCAGACAGCGATGAAGCAAACTCCAACGAAAAGAAAGCGAAAGATAGCGACATGAACACGGATAGTGGCTTGTCTTCCATGGACGTCGACAAGGAAAATAAAAGCAACCCTAGACGCAAGTCCAAGCTTACACGCCAAGATGCATTCGAGGATAGCCAGAGGATGACCAGATCAAGGCGCAAGAGTATTCAGACCCCAAAACTCGATGACGAGAAAACGCCAAAACGATCGTCGAAAAAAAATGTTCTGCAAGAACCAAAGACAAATCCAGAGGAGAAAGTCGAGAGGAGAAAAAAAAGCGGCACAGAAGAGGTTCCAATAGCTACACCAAGGAGGTCAAATCGACGAAACAAAGTAGTCGAGGACTTGATTGATTTTGGAACGCCGCCGGTTGACGTCACAAGAAAGCGCGGGAAAAAATCTGCCGGCGAACTATGACGATAGATAGGTTAATTTTTTGTGATGTGAATGTTTGCAATGGCTTTTGGATAGTGACAGAAAACAGAACTTATCATGTTATTTACTGGTGCGTTCGGCAACGGGTAATAATCACTCCGAGTGATGCGAAAATTACCCCAGAGCATTCGCAAACAACCCGAGTGAAACTGAGGGTAACCAAACTGTTACCTGACATCTGTCAAACAGTGTTTTCGGACGGCTCAGCCCCCTTATTCGCTAACCAAAGGATATCAAAATAAGTCGGCTAAATTAACCGACTTATTTTGATATCCTTTGGTTACACGATAATTGAACGACACCTATAACTTCTTCATTTTTACGGATCATCACTGAGTTAGCGAATAAGGGGGTAGGTAGAATAATTTTCACTCTGTCAGAGTGAAAATTATTCTACCTACTGACAAGTGCGATTTCTCACCCTGATTCAGCGTAGTTAAAAGTTACCTGACAGCTGTCAAACTGGTTGACGGGTTTACAAAAATTTTGGTGTCATTTTTCAGCGAAAACTTGTAGATATAGACGAGGAGTGATTAAAATTATGGAAAATCCGTGCAATACTTTCCGAACAACAAAGAAGTTCTGTTTTTTCTGATTATATTTTATAGGTTAGTCTAATTTGGTTTGACATTGACAACTTATCACGTTCGGTAGCTCGAATTGTAATGCTAGCGTTCGATATCCGCATTTCATCTCTCTGTCATTATCTCCATCTCTTCATTTTCCGAGTGAATTTTTACCCTAGTTCCCGAACGTCATTCGTCATTCAATTGTTTTCTGCCACTGGGCAAAACCGAGCACAGTGTATTGTGTAATTGATTAGATTAAAATATGTGGTATGTTTGTGTTTTAGTTTTTTTGTAGCGTAGTTTTTATACTGGACATTTATTTTCTGCAGTGGCGGAAATGATGTGACATTCAACTTTGTTATTTTGAAGTATTTTGCATTTATACCAAATCTGCTGTGAGATGCTAGTGAATCTAATAGCTTTACGATTTATTTTATAGCTCTCTAATTATACTGAAGAATATCACAATAATTATGTTCGTAGAGTTTTTATTATGAAGTTTACTTGTGTCATAAATGGTGTAATCTTTGGGGCATTGTATCTTAGCAGGAAGGATCCAAGATGTTGATTGAAGTTTTAATTTAAGATGGCTTTACTGTATCCAAGTCTTCTATTTTACTATTTACGTCTAGTATGTACCTTCTTGTAAGTACAAAATGCCATTTGAATTGTAAGGGGCTGATCAGTGGTCTAAGGGGAGATTTTTCAATGCCCAGATAAACAGACGGATAACTTTTCATGTAGGTGTAAAATGTGGAATCGTCAGAAAAACAGACTGAAAACGTTATCTGAGGATTGAGAAATCGGCGAAGTCACTTCTACTTATTCTATTAAGGTAAGACCGCACTAGGCGGAACTGCACCGCAGCGGAACTGAGCGACACGACGCGACAAAATATTCTTTCAGAAAGGCAAACATATGGAGCAAACCGCACTACGCGGCAACGGAACTGCACTGCAGCGGAACTGCGCGGCAAAGTTGGGCAACTAGGAAAAAGTGTCGGTACCTCACGCCCCTCCGCCCCTCTCTCCTCACTCTATCTCTTTCTTTCTTTGTTTGAATGACGGGTGAAACTGTCGCGCCGCTGTAGTTCAGTGCGGTTTAGCAAAAAATTATGCTCCATGTCGCGCAGTTCCGCTGCAGTGCAGTTTCGCCTAGTGCGTTCGCACCTTTAGGTACATGTGATGTTAATTCTATTAGTACATGTGTAGTTATTTAGTTTAGAATTATTAAATAAATGGTAAATACAGAAATCTCTTGACTTTTATGTGACTTCTGGCAGATTAGACTGGCTGATGCTCAAGTAAAGTTCCGCCCCATGTCTAGTATACAGTGCGAGTCTTCATAATATGCACATAGCGATCTGAGATGAAGAACATCAAAATTCATCGACAAACCCCCCCCCCCCCCCCCCACCCCACCCCTTTTTTTATAGGCATTTTAATATTTTCAACTTTCAATTTGGTTCGTACGTGATACGTTTCGTTTGCGTGAACAGTCAGTCATATAATAATTAATACATGTTTGTTTAGTTGCGAAAATAACGGGTAAGCAAGTTTATAGAAAACTCCATAAAACAGTCTTCCTATCCTGATATCCTGAGTTATAATTATCAGCTCCGCGAGCACTGGCACTGGCGAGGATCTTGCCTGCGGTGGCGTGACCCACATCGGTTCACTGCCAAATTGGCTCCTGGTTCCTATTCCTAGGCACGGAGCTACGAATAATAAAATTGGGGCACGCTACAAGTGATGTCCTTTCTTTGCTATGATCTGACTACGATGTCTACGATTCCTAATGTAAGATTCCACCCAACGAAGAAAAATACCGTGAACACCGAGTAAGATCGTGTAAGGATTGATTATTTTGGTAGTATTTTGGATACCGATAGGTCAAAGTAACTACTGGACCAATTTTAGTATTATTTTCTTTTTGTTGTCGACGCGACGTTGATTTACTCAAATGTACTTACACTATTTCTTAAAATTATTCAATGTTTTCAAATTAAACGTGAAAAACTGGAAAAAGTCCTAAAAGATCGGTTTTTCGCCTCAAGTTAGTACAAGCTTTATTTGTTCGGAAAATTGGGTGTAGCCGTGGTGTAGCACTACTGAATGGTCACAAACAACATACCTACGTTAGTTTCGTTAAATTCGTTATGAATGCACTTCTCGAAACTTTGAACCTAACTTTGGAGAGTGTGAACTTTGAACTTTGTCAGAAGACGAAACGAAGAGGCGTAACTCTATGTTATAATATGCAGTCAGAGAGTATGATAGTAGTCTGAGAGCCTTAGGAAAGGCGTCGTGTCGTCTCGATCGGCCATTTGGTCCCCAGAAGGAAGAAGTCCCCATCCATCCCTAAGCCCACAACGGAACGGGCGGTAGTCTACAAACATATATAGTGACGTTGACTAAGCAATCTGTATGTTTTTATTGTCAATATTTTTTTTTGTCTGACTTTGACTGAAGATTCGATTAAAAATTTGACTAATTAGTCCGTATATGAAAATTTAAGACATCCTACCCCTTTGGCGCCCTATTCATCCTGAATACTCGTTTTCCTGCTTTACACATTGGCTAAGAGCCAGTACAATAATAGTAAGGAAGGATAAATAGTAGAAGTTGTTACTTAAAATACAGAAATTAAATAGACGCTCAATTGATCACAAATGTTTGGTAAACCCTCAGAACAATAACTAATAAACCGGAAGTATAAATCCGCCATCATTCTTTCCATCCTTCCCCCCACCTACCTCCCTCACACCCGCGCTTCCGCCCGACCGTGTGCGCACTAATTTGTCTCCCGGTGAAAAAACTAAGATAATTGAAACAAAAAGTAAACCTTAGAAAAAACCGACTTCCACAAACCCTATTTAATTAGATTGAGTTTAATACTATCGGGGCACATACATAAAAAATAAAATTAAAAAAAAACAAACATCCGGACGAATTGTAAACCTCCTCCTTTGGGAAGTCGGTTAAAAATGAAATAGCATAGTCTTCGATCATGCATAAGTACTTACTTTAGTGTGAAAAGGTAACGTAAATGAATAAAACAAGGTAGGCAAGTAGGTTGTAACTTACGTTTTGATATTTGTAGTGCCCAGTGATGCACACGTTCTCGTTTCCTAGATAAAAACGGAGTCCCTAAAAGATCAGCAATTCCCTAGCTAGAATATATCCGGCATCAAAGAAACGAGACACTTTTTACCATGCTCCCCGCTTGCCAAAAGGAGAGAAAAACACTTTAAAATTGCGAAACTGCGATTTCAAATCAAAGGAAAAGGAAGTTGGTCTTTCAAATGAAACGTCTGGAATCCGCGTCTACAGGGGCCTAATGCTGCTCTGAGAATTTCACTTAGGTATATTTCATTACTATTCCATTGCAAACACCCAAAATGGCGTCATTTGGTATTCTCCTAAATTATTATCCTCCTTATCCTCCTTGATTGGGTGTTTGCAATGGAATAGTAATGAAATAGTAATGAAATATAAGTGAAATTCTCAGAGCAGCATTAGGGCCCAGATTAATGTCGATATATTCGCGCCTCAGCTGCTTTACGGGTTGACAGGGATAGCTATTTATCGACATGCCCATGTCGATGATCAAATATTACTTACGTGACATAATAATGTGACGTAAGTAATCAAGATTATGAAGTTGTATTTTACCAGAGCAATTTTATGTTTATGTTTCAGTTCCTTCCTAAGGTCCTATTTCATTCATTCATTCATTCGCTCGTGTGATATAATCGCTCGTATGATTTGCACAACGAGTGGTTCTTGGTCAGAAGACAGAAACAATCGTTGCAGAGAAAATTGAATATATCGAAAGAAAATCGGTAGAAAAGAGCGCTCGTTTGCAAAAGAGCAATTGAAAAATAAGGCTCATAGGCGTTTGCTACCGGTTGACGCGCATGACCCAAAGTCTTCGCTGACACTATGGGGCTTCGTTAGAGGTCCAATGAAACACAAAATCCGGTAATAAACTTTAATTTATTGATGATTTTGCCATTTTGATAGGTACCTACGGAGATGTTCTACGAAAGGCAATTTAATCCGTTCTATCTAAATAAAAACGCCTAATAAATTGTGAATAGCAAAGATGTGCGCCACTTCGCAATGTGCTCTAGGCAAGCGCCTAGACAGGAAGTTACGTATAAGTCGAAAGTTTTTAGGTTTTTACTATAGTAATACATACAGCTTTTTTTAGCTATGTGGGTACATACAGTGCCTTTGACACCCCGTATTCCCGTATGAGAAGAGGCTTACATGTTGCTCTGTTACATATTTTTTTATCGATATTCCAACCAGACCACGTCGTCAGCACAAATAAATAAGTAGATTTCCACCCTAGCTGACGTCACACATGCTGTACCGTAGAATCGTGCAGTGGCATGCAGTCGAATTTCATATCCCACCATCTCCCAACCAATAACATGAAGGCAAATGCAGCCGACGACACGTTACACTGCCTCTACGGTTGCAAAACACGTTGTAAATGTCGGCGGTCGATCGTAGAATCGGGCACATCATGATGTGCCGGCATGTGATGTGCCCCGCCATTTCATGATATGCCCAAACGTTAAAATATCATCAAACGATAAAATCTCTTAGGGCAAACACTGCGGTAGGTGAAGACTAAAGAGGACGAGCGCAGCGAAGCTCCCGAATAGTCTTCGTGTTCGTTTGACATGTATAACACAAACAACATCACGTAGTGCTGAATAAAAATGCTTTTAAAAAGACATGTTTTCGTTAAAACCCGCCACATCATGATGTGCCCAGTATTGCTTGGGCATATCATGAAATGGCGGGGCACATGACGGCACATCATGGTGCCCGATTCTACGATCGGCCGCCGACATAGACCTTGGAAAATGTTGAGAAAAGTATTGCTGACGAGCTTTAGTTACCTTTATGGACGTTTGTACCTATGTACTTAGTTGGTTATACACTAACGGTTGCTTTGTTGGTGTTGGTTTTGCGATGATTGGATTGTGAGTGTCGGTAAATTCAGTCCTGGCTCAGAATTCTCGCATTTTACCGTTTCCGTTCCAGAAGCCTAAGTTGAAGTGACCGATCCATCCAACTGTCTTTCTCATCAACGACGACGGTCTTTGGATCTTAGTAGGTCTTCGAGAAAAGTGGTTTAATACAACTATCATTGTTGTACTATGTCTATTGTCTATCCTCTTACATACTGCTACATAGTACATACAAGGTGAATTAAAACTCCTAGCTTTTGTGGGTCAACTGATTTGTATGGAGAATTGAAAAATCAAATCTCTGTTGCTCGGATCAAATCGGTTTTACTGTGAAAGTTGCTCAGAATGTTGTCCCTAACAACCTCATAAAGTTTAGCTTGTATTGTGTGGATGGAGTTTATTCATGGTAAGTATAGTGAAAGTGATATCTCTCCTTCGTGTAGTAGGCCTGAGTAGCCAAGTAACACTCCAAAATTCAAGTGTCTTAATTTCGCACTCATTTGCATAACAAAAGACAATTATCTCTAAGACGCTGTAACCATTGAACGCCCTGTCTAAGGCACAGATAAGGGCTTTATCTGAACCCTGAATTTATGTTGTTTAATTATTTATAGAGAGTAGGGCGGTAAGTAGCGACACGTGCTACGACACTTTGATATTCGGTTTGAGACGAGCTTAACTTATACTGGTGATAAAAGGATATGAAATAAGAAACAAGAAATGTATTTATATTTTGGAGATCTTATATAATTTAGATGGGTGGATGGATATCAGGAAATTAATGGATGTGGGTTGCATGGGACCAAGTTAAATGAACTTAAATGGCATAGTCATGGATCAGAGGAGGCCTACCACCACATTCGGTTCCCTGGCAGGGGATTATGATGATTTTAAGAGCTACGTTGATTTCAGGTAAAGAGGAGAGACGATTACATGGCAAATATAGGGCTGCCACTGGTCCCTTTGTGTTCGTCAATCTAGGCTTTGTTAATTAATTTCGGATGACAATATGCGCCGACTGTTTTCATATAAAAACACATCGCTAGTTTGTGGCATCTCGAAATACCTATGGAAACATGACATGCTTTCAGTCGTTATGGGTACAACGCTTAGGTCAGCATTTATAACCTGGACTACTGACTGGGCCATACTATTTTTATTTTATACCTAATTCACAGGACTCCCCATTTCAGTATTGGATACAAAGGATCAGTCACCGCCTGTATAAAGGATCCCATGGGAACGTTAATTAAATGTTTCGGATTGGTCTCGCTCGCTAAAAACCGCGCGGCGAAGGGTTTACCCCTTATGGGGAGGGGGTTAAAATGTTACCTTTTTAATTAAGTGCAGTCTACATCTACACATTGCTATGCACTGTGTTTGTTTGGGTAGAGTCGTATTCTCGTCCAGTCACCCCCTTTGGATGTTTTGCCATTACGTTTTGCGTTATTAGCAAAGATTTTATTAAAGTGGGCCTAAGGTGCTGTCATCTGGCAAAAGCACAATATAGTGTCCACTGTCGGCCACGTCATCATCCTTCTTCCTCATGTCGGATGTGTATCTTGACATTACGAAACGAAGTTTTTTTGCAATTTTTCTACGGGCCCAAGCTGCACCAAGTAGTCTTGTAGCAAGCTGTCTGGGCTAACATTATGAAACTGCAGTCAGTATTGAATTTTCGTCGCCACTGCATTTGGGACACGTGATCCGAATGAGTATTTTCTGTTATGGCGCCGCTGTACCGGAGACTATTCTGAAGACATTGTGGAATAAAATCAATAAATATTTTACCTTCCAATGTCCATTGACCAAAGCTGTGCTTGTATTGAATGACTGCCTAAATGTGGGCACATATTTTTTATACCATTTAGGTATGTGTAGTACTTACAGTAGTTAATTCATAGGGATAAGTGTGACTATTTGACTCAGATTCGAACTTGGCTTGCTGAAAGATATTTCTTGACGGTAACTATAGCTCGCCTTTGTACATTATTTTGTGTAATTAATGTTATTCGTGCAAAAATGATCATTCCAAGATGATTCCAAGTTTGTATGTGTCGATAAAGGAAGCGAGTCGAGTCGACTTATAAGAGTTAGTGCCGTTCTCTCATTCCTCAGATAGCCTTTATCTATCTGTTTGTCTGGGGCTTTTGACATTTACACTTACAAAAAGTGTCAAAAAAAGTTATCTGACTGTTTATCCGTCTCGTGAGAGACCCGGGCTTACACAAATAGGAGTAGGAGTTAAATGATTGTACCTTATCTATTGAATTACGAACTAATTGTGGGTACAACTGAGTCGGTACCACCCCGCATGGGAAAAGGCGTCTTTTAGTATCATCAAGAAGCACATCTACACTCAAATAAATCTCCATCAGAATTGGACTGAAACTTGGGCATTGAATGAAAAATATTTGTTCAGCAAAGTTTTGTCTAGACATAGGAAATGCTATTATTGTAAGTACAGAGATGCATCTCTTGCCTACTCCACTCCACTGAGGCGGAGTAACGGTAGGGCTCCGCAACCTTCAGCGCAGCCCTTTCTGGCGTACTTTGGAATGTTGAATTAATTTCAAATTGTTCGCTTTTAGTAATAAAGTTGTTTATGTATAACGTAAAGTTGTTTATGTATAACGCGCACTGAAAAAACTGTTTGGTTCTTATTTACTGAATTGTGAGTATGATATAATACTTAAGGTGCCATTCGCGCAATGTGCATCAAAACAATTAGTGTATGTCGATAAAGTTTCGTTTAGAAAATAAGTACTTTACCAAAAAGTTGTGTAGCTTAACTGTTGAGCTAACCAATTCTTTCACCCTGAGTTTCACGAAACTAGTTAAAATTTAATCGCAAGAATCTCATAGGATAGTAATTTGTTTCAGTTGCTAAGTATTTGCATAAAAAAATAGTTTCGTGGAGCTCAGGGTCAGTGCGGTAAACTGAGCTCGCCATTCGTAGCATTCGTAAATAGCATTCGTAAATAAGCCTATTTATCAAACCGCACTCTACTAAGAATGATGGAGTATGGCTCAATCTTACTGTATATCGGAGGCCTATGCCCTTCGGTGAGGACATTTATGGGGTACACTTATTTTATTACAAATAAGATCCTCGGAAAAACATGCGGTATAAAATACTCACGATCCGTTTTGCATATGCCATTACAAGACTCAAACACGATTTTCATCGTCTACCAGCAAACAGCCTGTTCGCAGTCACCTCATGCGGTTCTTCCATCTCACAAGGATCGATTCTAGAGAACTCGCAATGACAGACAGATTGCGAAATGATGCGCGTTTGATCACTTCCTTTTGTTCCTCTCTTTGTGCTGGTATGAATTATTCATGATGCCAGCCTATGATGAGAGCATCTGGTGTTTTATTTGGCTCAGAGATGTGATGTGATGACTTGAAGCACGAACCTTTAAAAAGAAAATTTTAACCGACTCAGAACGCTTTCGTCGGGATGGTTTTTTTCCAAGTTGGATGGACCGATTTGGATAATTATTTATTATGACGAAGTGGAACTGATGTCAAAGACTACACATAAACTACTCATTTCTAGGTTGTGATAAGTTGGGAATTTGAATTAGATGGAAAGCTTCCCGCCCCGCTGAACACAGTCCGGTGAGGGATCATTCAACAATTACGTGATCACCGGAAGGGGGGGGGGGGTGCTTGTACATCGGATTATTGGGGGGGGGGGGGAGGAATCCATGATTATGTCATCTGCGCTTCGTTTCCGACGACTAGACTAAAGGCAGTATCTATTTTATTGATTTAACTTTATAGTTCTTACCTTATGCAATTTGACAAAATGACACACCCTCTTCCCAAATTTAGGTCATTTAAGACCCATAGAAACATGACATACGTGTCAGTGCTAATAAACAGCAAAATTTTTAAGCACAGAGGAAGATTACGTAAAAACAAAAGACTACGCTGTGTCACCCAAATGAGTTGGGTTGGGAATACGATTGCTGAAATGGTTTCTATTAACCTTATTAGTTGCATTGTCTAAAGTATTTTATTTTTTTGTATTTTCACATTTATCTACGTTACTGTTGACTAATTCTAGCTTATCGGAATGTCACAAAGTAAGGCTTATCTAATGCCCCCTAAATTCTTACTGTGTGGCACGGCAGCCTACGAATGCCTATAATTAGGAGTAGTTTATGGGCCTACTGTTTTGTCAATCAAAGAGATAAGCTCGATTGATAAGGGAATAATTATTACGATTGAATATAGGTATCCAGATATCCAGGCTGATTCTGAGCCGCAATCTATTCACAAACATAACACATAATATAGCGTTACGCCATACGGGCTGGCAGATGTGAAATGAAATGAAATGAAATTTGTTTATTGACAGATAACATGGTTTACACAGGTTCTACTTAACTAAAATAAGGAGATACTTAATTAGGAACATTTTTCGTAAAATAGGAGGGATCAGTGACAACCGAACTAGTGAAAACACTGTATCTCGGTTGTCAAATGGTGCTCAATAAATTACATTTAAGGGATAAGCAAATTACTTCTCAAGTAGATTGTGTTTGGTGCTAGGTACTGGGGCGAAAAACAAAAATTATGGATATAGAAAGGTACTTATTGTGTCCACTTTGGGCCAGATTATTCAATACACCATACTCTATCTATTCCTGTCCCTTTCAAGTCAACGTTAGTGAACGATAATCGTCTACTTCGGAGTAGGTAAGTACACATTCTTATTTGAGACTCTTCTTGAATAATCATAATCAGTCACATCACAATCACAATCGCACAGGTACAGGAAGCGCCAACTTTCTTGGTACCTGGCGCCTGGAGGGGGTAACCAACCCCTCTCTCAACCTCTGCGAGAAAGAGAGTTTGGCCCCACCATGCGGCACTCAGATGCCAACAAACTTGGCGCGACCGGTATCGAGAATTCGAGATAGATGTCAAGAGGTACGGAATCAAGGTAGGTCATACTCGTGTTTGAACACCCACGATGCGCAGGCGGTCAGGCTTTGTCGACTAAATACAAGGTGTAAATGAATTAACGTAAAACGAGAAACTATGCTTTGTTAGGGACATCATTCTGAGCAACTTTTACTATGAAACCGATTTGATCAAAGCAACTTTATTTAGCACTTCTCCATACAAATCAGCTGACCCACTCAAGCCAAAATGTACTGGAAAGTGAAAAATAAAGTTGCTCTGATCAAATCAGTTTAATAATGAAAGTTGCTCAGAATGATGTCCCTAACAAAGTAATTTCTCATTTTGCGTTAATTAATTTACACCTTGTATATCACTAGGTATTGCAAAGCATACCTGCCTGCCTGCCTGCCTGCCTGCCTGCACGCAAACCGAACAAACTAACAATAGCGAACAATAGATGTGTGTGGGAGCGAGAGAGTTAACTAGCTAAAAGTGGGCACAATTGTGCCTCTGCCACACCGTATGGGAAAAGGTGTGACGCTACGTGTGTCAGCTCCGTAGTGGCTGACTAATAATTAAATTCTCATGGTTAAAAACTATTTTTTTTTGTAAACGTGCCCAACTTACTATAATAGTATACACCTACTCGTACCATTAACCACGACTACTTACTCACTGCTCAGACGAAAATTCTACATCTCGTCATCACATGTATGTAAGTATATGCCATATTATGTACCTGTGTAAGTATATGCCATATTATGTACCTGTGTAAGTATATGCCATATTATGTACCTATGTAAGTATATGCCATATTATGTACCTGTGTAAGTATATGCCATATTATGTACCTGTGTAAGTACATGCCATATTATGTACCTGTGTAAGTATATGCCATATTATGTACCTGTGTAAGTATATGCCATATTATGTACCTGTGTAAGTATATGCCATATTATGTACCTGTGTAAGTATATGCCATATTATGTACCTGTGTAAGTACATGCCATATTATGTACCTGTGTAAGTATATGCCATATTATGTACCTGTGTAAGTACATGCCATATTATGTACCTGTGTAAGTATATGCCATATTATGTACCTGTGTAAGTATATGCCATATTATGTACCTATGTAAGTATATGCCATATTATGTACCTGTGTAAGTATATGCCATATTATGTACCTGTGTAAGTACATGCCATATTATGTACCTGTGTAAGTATATGCCATATTATGTACCTGTGTAAGTATATGCCATATTATGTACCTGTGTAAGTATATGCCATATTATGTACCTGTGTAAGTACATGCCATATTATGTACCTGTGTAAGTATATGCCATATTATGTACCTGTGTAAGTATATGCCATATTATGTACCTATGTAAGTATATGCCATATTATGTACCTGTGTAAGTATATGCCATATTATGTACCTGTGTAAGTACATGCCATATTATGTACCTGTGTAAGTATATGCCATATTATGTACCTGTGTAAGTATATGCCATATTATGTACCTGTGTAAGTATATGCCATATTATGTACCTGTGTAAGTATATGCCATATTATGTACCTGTGTAAGTATATGCCATATTATGTACCTGTGTAAGTATATGCCATATTATGTACCTGTGTAAGTATATGCCATATTATGTACCTGTGTAAGTATATGCCATATTATGTACCTGTGTAAGTATATGCCATATTATGTACCTATGTTTACCTATTATGCCCTACGTTAATGGGAAATAAGAAAAGCCAACATAAACTCTATTTTCAAATTGCATTTTAGCTTCCATCCTGCAGAAAAGCACGGGTACTACACTGCCTAAGCTTAATAAGCTCCTGTCTCGTCTGATGAACTAAGTGTGTCGCGGTGGCAAAATTAATAGAATCATGCACTCCTTATATCAAGACATCTTATAAAGGTATCAATTCTTGGATACATTTCTTAACTAAAACCACAGGGTGCTCACCCCATACAAATTAGAATTAGTAACCCTTCGTAAAAAATAGTTGGCGTGAGGAGTAAGTTTTGTACTTTAAACGCCATGGTTTCAGTTAACATATTTCTAGGTGGCGCTAATCTTAGAAGAAATCCTTTAAATCTTAGCGCCATCACGTGGTGTTTGCAATTTTTTGATGGTGCTGCACCAAGCGATAATGACCTCGAACTAAAGAAGCTTCCGTAGCATCTCAGTTTACGCCGGTGTCATATTTTGTTCTAGGTGATCTATCTGTATTAGTATCTGTGCTAAAACTAAGCTTACCGTTTCTTGTCAGCTATGTGCGTTAGCTCATAGCAAGAAGCTAAATCAGGCCATTAGCAGCAGGCTCGCTTCGAGTCTGCATTAACAAACAACTCAACTACTAATCTGCCGTTGCCGGCAATACCATTTGTGGAAATATAATGTATGGGGAAATATTGCCGGCAATTGCCCATACATTGTATTGCAATATTGCCGGTCAACATTACGCTGAGTCATCGTCGGCTGAGTTATCATCCTTTCAGACGTTTATTACAGCTGTATATTCTGGGAGTCACATTTTCTCTTGTGACTGACCGATACGGGATCTATACTGAACAGACCGATACGGGATCTATACTGAACAGACCGATACGGGATCTATACTGAACAGACCGATACGGGATCTATACTGAACAGACCGATACGGGATCTATACTGAACAGACCGATACGGGATCTATACTGAACAGACCGATACGGGATCTATACTGAACAGACCGATACGGGATCTATACTGAACAGACCGATACGGGATCTATACTGAACAGACCGATACGGGATCTATACTGAACAGACCGATACGGGATCTATACTGAACAGACCGATACGGGATCTATACTGAACAGACCGATACGGGATCTATACTGAACAGACCGACACGGGATCTAAACTGCTTGCCACAGCGGCACTACATATTTCACTAGAATCTCAAAGTTGGCAGAGTAAATTTAAGTCTTCACAAAATAAGAGACCCGTTTTGACAGTTCACGCCCATGAAGTTTTAACCCATAACGCGTAGGTAATAAAAGCCAACTGGTGCGTACAAGCAAAGCGTACAAGTTGCGCCTAGGAAAACCGCTTCTTTTACCTGCGCGTTAAAACTTCATGGGCGTGAACTGTCAAAACGGGCCTTTTATTTTGTGAAGACTTTAGACCCGATAATAAATTGCTCTCAGCTCCGAATATTGTCTTAGCGATGTAAGAGCGACACGGTTCCGTCATATCAAATTAGTAATTTCACGCGCTTAAGTAGCTCCTGGAGCTGAGAGCAGTTTATTATCCTTAGAATATTTTAAAATTAAAAATGTGCTATCAAGAATTGATCGCCCTATGTGGTTAACTTATGTCTCAGTCTGCTGATAATTTAATAGACTAGGTAGTGGAGGCAAATTTCTGTACTAAGCTAGCTAAAAAGTATACGTAACATTATTTTGGCTTTATAATTAGGAAAGTCTAGGGATAAGATTAATTTTGAGGCGGTGTATGGTCCAAAAAGTATGAGAACAAAACGAACACTGTACCTTAGAGGTAGACAATAGTAAGTCCAATTTTAGAGGTAATAGACAATAGTAAGTCCACTAGAGGTAGACTCTAAGGTACAGAAATAAAATTCTCAAAATGTGGACTTACTATTGTCTACCTCTAAGGTACAGCATTGTATCATGCCTTTTTAGGGTTCCGTACCCGAAGGGTGCCAAACGGGACCCTATTACTGAGACTTCGCTGTCCGTCTGTCTGTCCGTCCGTCCGTCCGTCCGTCCGTCTGTCACCAGGCTGTATCTCATGAACCGTGGTAGCTAGACAGTTGAAATTTTCACAGATGATGTATTTATGTTGCCGCTATAACAACAAATACTAAAAATCAAAAGAAATTTAATATTAAGGAGGGCTCCCATACAACAAACGTGATTTTTTTGCTCATTTTTGCTCGATATTAATAATGGTAGCAGGTAGACGCTTAAAATGTTCACAATATATTGAGTATATTATTTACTTAAAAAATAAATAATTAAATTAAAATTAAATTAATATTTAGGGGGGGCTCCCATACATTTTTTTTTGCGGTTTTTTATAGATAATGGCACGGAACCCTTCGTGCGCGAGTCCGACTCGCACTTGGCCGGTTATTACATGAGACAAAGGCGCAACTGGAAGATATACTATTGCTATATACTCTAACTTTTAGCTTGTATCTCTAACTTTTACCTTGTATTCTAAGTTATTCTAGTACATACTTAATATTTGTAAAGTTGAAGACAATATCAAACCAAATTAATGTGAGAAGTGACTAACCTCCTCGACACAGGGAATCCTAGCCGGTTGACTCGCGCCATTTTTTTATTTTTTTTGTAAAAAAAAAAAATACATTAAAATTAGTTTGACAGTGGGTACAACGTCAAAAATTAGACATTCATTGACGTCTTGGTCCCCACTGTCAAAATAATTTTAATGTCTTTTTTTTTTAAATAATTTTAATGTCAATATTGTTCCAAGGACTCTTTTGTCCTTACGCTACCGTGGGTGCTAGTGAGTGAGGAGGTTAGGAATTCAACCTAACCTAGCCCTAGCACAAACAGATGATTTATTTGTTTTTTTCTAAAAGTTTGTACATTCTGTTACTAGGTTAAGATTGTGTAAACTTTTTAAGTATAAAATAAAAATAAATTCAAATAAATTCGAGTTTCATACGAGACTCAAGGCCCTGAACAATGATCTGGATCTACGAGCGATCTACTGTACTGATCAGCTAAATAGTGACTACAATGAAATTAGCTATCAATGATTTGAACTTAGCTATCTGAATTCAGTAGCTGCCATATTTCCTTTAAACTTACCGGTCAATCTTTCATCATCATCAGTTCTCCAAGCTTCGGCGGCGGCGGCGGCGGCGGCGGAACAAAATCATTCGTAACGCTATACCGATGCGCATCGATTGCTATGTCTACTGCATATGCAGGGAGAGCTGATAAAGAAATCCCGTCACGCTTTCAGTTGAGTCCACGGCGCGCATAGATTGCTATGGCTACTGGAAATGAAGGGAGAGTAGATAAACAAAAGCGAGCATTGCGTCACTCCTTTTTCTATACGGGTTGGCAGAAGCATGAAGAACGGTTTGGCTTGTTAAATGTATGTAAGTTAGTGTATGAACAGTAACATATATATAACAACAAATTGCGAGAGAGTTTCATGCGTTTTGCTTCTTGTACCACCATAGAGTATTGAATGACTACCTCTACCATAGATACAGAGGCGCCCAATAACATAGATAGCGTCACGCTTTTACCTATGGGTCGGTTTCAGGTCACACGAATGACGCGTCATTCGTGTGAATTTATGTCATTCGTGCGACATAAAAATTAGTGAAATCGACCCTCGTTGAAGATTCGAAACGCTTGCAACGCCATTTCACGTCACACGAATGACGCGTCGAATTAATCTCATTCGTATTACAAAAAAATCATGAAATCGACCCCTAATGGTTGAAGCAGTTATTCAATACTCATAATTCATAATTTCATTATTGCACACAATTAGTTGAAATAAAACAAAAGTAAATAAAAATAGTGTACAAAGGCGAGCTTATCTCTAAAAAGAGATCTATACTCGTTGCTTTTACGAGAAGCAAAACCCATGAAACTCTTGTAATGAATGTAACAGCCTTGCTTTAATTCCTAATCCATCAACCCTCCCCAAACTTACTGTACACCAACTTACATCCATTTCACAAGCCAAACTGCTCCCTACACCGTTGTACTAAGGGTGTTGTGTGGATGTTGGTAGGTCAATTTATAGATGACAGTGCGTTTTTGGACCACCGGCTGCGCAAGCGCATAGTGTGAATCGATTTATAGTTCTGAGCAGTCTGGGCATTCAGCTTGAATTAGAACAGATTTGGAAAAAAATACTTTTATGTCTGTTTAGAGAGAGACATTTCTGGGGGGGCGATTCTCGAAACAAGCAGAGGCATATGCCAAAAGCTCCGTGGTCTATGGGTTTCACGCTTGCTTCTCACGCAGAAGATGTAGGTTCGAATCCCGGCTCTTTATTTATTTATTCGTATAACATCTCCAATAGGACCGTCACAGGCATATATCCAAACTTAACCAGTCCCGGCTCTGATCTGATCACTGATCGATCAGGTACGAATGAGATAATTTTATTGTTAGTTTTGCCCTCGCGCGTGTCCTTACAGTGCAATATAGGGTGTTCTAACGGTGTGGTAGAAAACATCGTCAGGAAACCTTCATCATTCCATAGCCGCGGCAATGGGCTAGTTCCCTGTCACGCAAAATGGACTACCGAACTGTTCAAAAGTGGGCACGATTGTTCCTCTGCCACCCCGTATGATAAAGCTGTACATAACGCGATGATATTTCATAGAGAGAGCCGGTAACAAAGTATTTACTTTTACCATCACAAAGGGCACCAAAAATAATCTCCTCGCTAATTGAATTGACTCGAAACAAGCAACCCGAATGTAATGTAACGGAACTGATCCAATTGAGAAGTTTTCTGAGGATATTAATTTGAGAGGACTGTCGTGAAGCACAAACAAACACAGCTCATTATAACTATATCCCTTCGGTTGTGGGGTGGTCGGAGGGCTATTCTGTTATGCTAGACGTTTGCCATTTGCAGCAAACTTCACACCTCTAGAAATGTAAAAATTTACTATACCAAGCCAAACTCTCTATGAACAGCACTATTTTTAGTATTACTGTTTTTTTAAATGTCTGTGTGCAATAAATAATTTATGAATTATGAATAGCTGACGACTTGCAGAGGTTTGACAATAAGCGTATAAATTCAGGCATTACGTACGTAGCGTACGACTTCTACGCGACGAACGTCTCCAGAAGCGTTGTGTTGTGCCACCGAACCGGCGCGGCGGGCGACCAATTTTTGGTCCCAAGGTTGCTGTTTGGGGAAAGAGTTGATAAATTAGATTTAATTAGCCAGGTACAATAAATTCCTATAGTTGTACTTCAGGAGGTCATCCACTACGTTAAAAAGAAAATTGGAACATAGATATAATTGATCGACGAGTTGGCATTCTTGATAATCCATTCCTACAAATAGTCGTAGACAAAGCCCCCTATTGTATAAGTTATACATCTCGCCCTACTGACCGTGTTAAGCATAAGGAAGGCATAAGGTCATAAATACAACTTACATTGTTAATAACCTCTCATGGAGGGTTTTAGTTTTAGGTATGTAAGACAGACGATCATCATTTAAACCTTCTCCGGAGTCTCCAAAAATCCTTATCAGGATGTGCAGAATGCCCCGTCCCAGTGCTTAATCCCTGAAAAATGCCAGTGATATTTTACCGTGACGTGCCTCTCTGCCCCTTGCCCCGTGTTGCCCCCGGGCTGATGGGGGCAAATAGGATTACTGCAAGTTCTGGATCTAATTTGCAAATAGGAAAATTACACTGTCAGTCCAATGGGAGACCAATCCTGTTTAAAGTTACGGTGGACTTTTGAAATGCAATCTTGCGTCGCCTCTGGTCTGGTTTATAAGATTGTTGTTGAATGTTGTGTTTCTGCAGCGTTCTTTAATTAAGTTGTTTAAACTTCAGAGGTGGCACGTCAGTTAGGGAGGAAGGCGGTATCGTAGCTACCCCGTATTTTTGAGTTTACCTTTACCCCGTTTACCTTTTTCTAGAACAATTACGCATTTAATTTGTTTCGTTACTCGTGATTTCTTTATTTTACTACACAAAATAGAAACAGAAAACTTATAATAAACAACAAATCTTACACGAGGCGAGCTTATTTTTTTTTAGCTTGTAGTAGTTATTACAAATGCAGGTTGATTTGTAGAGGTAGCTAGGTTCTGGGTATAAATACGTAGGTACAAAATACAAATAGACAAAGTAACAACATAATACAGCGTCACGCCATTCCCCATAACATGGATGATAATTATACTAGTAGATAAGACGGCGTACTAAGGTCGTCGATGTCGGCAAACGAATGGGGATGGGCAGGACACTTGGCAAGGAGAGATGACGGAAGGTGGACCAAGGCGGTGACAGAGTGGCTACCCAGAACCGCAAAGCGTCCATCAG
Organism: Argyresthia albistria; assembly: GCA_963457715.1. NCBI lineage: Eukaryota > Metazoa > Arthropoda > Insecta > Lepidoptera > Argyresthiidae > Argyresthia > Argyresthia albistria. The sequence continues at coordinate 11,320,817 of OY735265.1, read as the reverse complement.
CGGGCAGACCACCGCCAGATGGATGGACGATATCATCGCCATAGCTGGCAAACAGTGGCTGCGGGAGGCGCAGGACCGGCAGGAGTAGATGGCGTGGTAAAGAGGAGGCCTATACCCAGCAGTGGGCCAATGTAGGCTGATATGATGAATTCGTCCATGCCCATTCGGAGTGGCAGAGGCAATACATAGGTAACATAAAGTGCTCAAAAGCCATTCATCAATCAATACTCAATGACATGACACAATTTCCCAAAAAAACTAAAAGTGTAGCCACCTACATAGCTCTTTTAAATTGCCTTAGCCCCGAGTCTTAACCTAACTAAACATAAAGCAATGAAATGTCCTTTTCATATCACATTCTAACAGAAGAGAAATAAATCCATAAATCCCCTATAAATGCAACGAACTTTCCACCCCAGCGAATTGCGAGACCTCGAGCATCGGCGGAATAGAAAAATATCCCATTCCCTAGTTATGAGTTAATAAAATAAAGTATAAAAGTATTCTATAGGTGGGCGCGCGCTGCCAAACCAAATTTTAATAAACCTACTGTACGTAGGGGAATGCCAGGGTGCACATGGTTCACCCTTTACTAGGGGCAGGTCGGGAGTGTTGGACTTCTGCGTTATTTTCGTTTATTTATCTCTGGTAACTGAGTCTAGTCTATAATACTGACATTGTAGGATAATGAAATGTTTAGTAATTTAAGACCTTACGAACTTACTTAGTGAGTGATAACTATTTTTGATAGATCTCTATGGCTCCTCTAATTCTTAACTGTGGTTACTTACTAGGTTATGAATAAAGTAAGTAGGTATTTTACTTTTCCTGCTTCTACGTTTGCGTTATCCTCAAAATATAGCTCTACTGCATTTTCTCTAACAATAAATCATCGTAAATGACAAACGCAATGCCTACAAATAATCCGATGATTCACCCCAAAAATGAAGATCTCACCTCCAATCCCCATACATTGCGAGCCATCTAATTACTGGTCCCATCACAATTAATCACAAACCCCACGTATCCCCAATTTTCCGGCAGTCTAGTCACCCTAGTGCCAAGTAAGAAATATTGTTTACATTACGCGCAGATTTCACGGCTGACTCGCGGGGGTGCGGGGGGAGGTCGGGGGGGGAGGGGACTGCAATATTGTTTGTGCAACTATTCGGGATGAGTTTTGGCGATTTTTGTTTTATTTCGTGTCATGGCAGTGTCTGTTTTCGCTGTTATTGTGACCGGGTCTGAACTCTGGGTGTTGTACTTACTTACTTACTTTTTTGCCCTTTCTTGCCCTTCTTTGCTCCATCCCTAAGCCCACAACTTCCGAACGGGCGGTAGTATACAAAAATATTAATATTATATTGACGTTGACTAAGCAATCTGTATGAATGTTTGGTCAATAAAAATAAAAATAAACTTTTTTTTTGGGTTGAACACAGTAGTTCTGTATTAAACGAATAATCATCCTAAAGAGGGTCTACATCCTAGATGATAAGGTAATAAGAACACGATTAGGTACATATATGCTTTTGGCGCAAGTGCTTCTTTATTTTTTTCTCTCTCTGACATCTCTTTCTTTCACCAAACACTCTTTCCAGAAAAATCTTTTCCCAGAACATAGGTTGTGACACACAGACAGACAGACAGACGGACAAAACGACAGACGGACGGACGGACAACAAAGTGATCCTATAAGAGTTCATTTTTTTCCTTTTAAGGATCTGAACCCTAAAAAATGAGCGCGAAATCTACTAAAATAGTACAAAACTAGGCGAAGCTCAAATCATCACTGTTATTATACCGACGCAGATCTCTACCAAACAGCAAACAGCGTCCAACATAATCTGATTTCCGATACGGCAGTTGCATTGTCGCGCTGTGAACACCGACAATAGCTAACTACAGAATAGCAAATGAAACTGTTCCACATCATACGTAAACAATATGTGTTGTGTTGTTGCTTGGCTTAGACCAGAAAGATAGAAGAGTAAAGCACCCTTAGATCAACGATGACCTTACAAAATAACGAAGGTGTCAAAGTTAAATTGAGATTCACTCATATTCTGTGCGGCCCTTAGTAGGGTTCTTCTATATCAGGATTTTACATTCATTTGAACACAATCACAAGAGTGTGTCACTCCATCATACTTAACATCATCATCTCTCCTTATACCACAGCTAATAAACAGTAACAAAGCAACTGGAATACCATACCGTTACAAGTTTTATTTATCCACTTAATTCCAACTTTGTTTTAGGGCCCATAACATTTACAACCTCTCCCGACACGGGGCCCGATAAGGCCCCAAGGTAAGCAACCATCTGGGGGCCCTGTTGTACGCAATTTACCTGAAATATCCGGATTTTGGTCATACATATTGTCTGGATTATCTTTCCTAACGATATGTTCTCTACACCTACTATATCTATACTAACTAGTAATAAAGGTATGATATATGAATGAAGGCCGGCCCGGAAAATGAATGTTAAAGTATTTAGCGTAACACAACATTTGACAGGAACATATTGCTCTACCGTAGGTACCTTGTGTCGTGGGAACTAGAAACGTCAAGCATCCAAGACCTGAGGTATTTTCTTCCTTCCCGGCCGGGATTCGAACCCGCTACCTTTCGCTTGAGGGGCAGAGCTCCAAACCATAGCGCCACCACTGAGGTCGATGTATTTATTTTTATGTTTATTCTCTAATAATGAGTCTTGGATCTGTAAACCCTATTGTGACAGACAGACCAACAGCGGTTGGTGTAAAATTTATCATCTCATAAATATACATAACACATTCATTATATTATTTTTGTTGTATCCCTTGTTTGTTTGTGATAGTAAATGTGTTACGTTTTTAGTAAGTTTAGTTGGGGCTGGTGATTTTACGATACCGTGTCTCTAAAACGGAATACAAGGCTAATAAATAAGTATTGTGTTTGTTTCTGAACGTGCTTTAAAACACCATATAAAACTTTCATATTATCCGAAGCAGCAGGTTTTGAGCCATGTAAAACGGAGTATTAAAAACCTGCGCCTCGGCCAGCCCGTATGGGAAAACGCGTGATGCTATGTTTGTTTATGCAGCTCATACATTTCTGCACCCGCACTCAACTTATCGCTTTCCTCACAACACCCAAGCAAGTGCAGATCGATGACACACGCACCGTGTCACCTCAATTAATCAGTTTCTTCACCGAATGTCTTCACCGAATTAGCCCGATCTGTATTTAGTCGCGGTTCGGTGTGTATTTGAGAATGGAACTCGGCTGGTTCGCTAATCCGCGATTCTCTTTGCGTGTGTCACACTGGACATTACATTCTATACTCATGCCGCATGCGACTTCTGGGGTGTTACCACAATCTTTATAACGTTTCAGCTTAGGATCTCAGGTTTAAGCGCAAAATTACCATAACCGTCTTTTTTCCTAGAGACTTGGAGACCCTTTTTCTGGTGTATCATTATTTCGCAATTTTTGAAATATTTCGTAATTTCGTAATTTCTTTATTGTACTCACGCGATAATAAACAGATATCTTATAGAAAAATCGTGTACAAAGGCGAGCTTATCTCTAATAAGAGATTTCTTCCAGCAAACCATGTTGGGTAGGAGACGGAGATGATAGGAGGTAAGGGGAAGAACTGCGCGTACAATAAAACTATATACTAATACATATTTCGCAATGCATCACTTCTATAGATCTTTATTTTGACAGTAGAAGTGATTGTAGAAGATCCCGTATCGGTCTGTTCAGTCATAAGAGAATATTCGAGACCCAGAATTCACAGCAGCTGTAATAAAAATCTGAAAAGATGATAAGGCCAATGATTGATGAATCAATCAATATGATTTCAATAGAAAGCAACCCGCACTGAGTATGACTCAATCTTACTCGACTCTAAAGGCCTGTCACCCTCGGTGGAGACGTTGATGGGCTATTTATTCATTTATGTGAGTATTAGCACAGATACTCTTATATTATACTAATACAGATAGACCACCTAGAACAAAATATGACACCGGAGTAAACTGAGATGCTACTACGGAAACTTCTTTAGTTCGAGGCCATTATCGCTTGGTGCAGCACCATCGATTGCAAATAACACGAGATGGCGCTAAGATATATAGGATTTATTCTAAGATTAGCGCCTTCTAGAAGTATGTTAATTGAAACCATTGCGTTTAAAGTACAAATCTTACTCCTCACGCCATCTCTTTTTGTTACTAATTCTAATTTGTATGGGATGAGCACCCTGTGGTATTAGCAATTTATACAAACTAGAACTACTTATACGATATTCCAAATGACGTAACTATTTTTAAGATTAAACAGTTTTGCATATATTCGGGCAGTACAAAAGGTTCAAAAAAGTTATGTCCGTAAACACTTAATATTGTCGGAGCCCTTAAAAACATCAATCAGTCTAACCTCAGATCTGAAAGGGCTCATCATCAATCAATACTCAGATAAACCTTCCAAGGGTCATCCAGTCACTTGAGTCAAGTGGACCACCAGCTAAAATACCCTGAACTCTTGCTTAACGCTATCTGGAGGGATTAAGGTCCAGTTTGAGATTACATTTTGTCTGCGGCTAAAGTTGTCGAAGTCTTGAATGATTTGAAGTTGATTATCGGGGAAACCTATAAAATTGTCTAACAAAATTAAATGTTTGGTACTTTAAACCAACTATACTAGAGTTCAAATCGCCATGTCTGGTTTGCAATTGTATTTTAGTTGCTAAAATTTTAAGTGCTGTGATCATGAATGTTAAGGGCTTTGATATAAGGGATATTGTTGTTTGGTTTTGAAAAATTTTCGGCTTGTTAGCGGGATCAAAAGTTACTTCGAGATGGGACACTTTTGCAACCTGCCTTAAGTGCTATTTAATTAGGATCTCGAAACTTTGTATCAAAGGTTATATATGTACAGTTGAAGTGACTATGCCCTTACAGTCCGGTCCGAATATAGGTACACAAGCGACCACTCAATAACTGACACTCGATGTATGAAAATCTTTTGTCGTCTCGCCATTTGTATTTTTTAGGGTTCCATACCCAAAGGGTAAAAACGGGACCCTATTACTAAGACTTCGCTGTCCGTCTGTCCGTCCGTCCGTCCGTCCGTCCGTCCGTCCGTCCTGTCTGTCACCGGGTCCGCCTGCACGAACCGTAATAGCTAGAAAGCTGAAATTTTCACAGAATGTGTATATCTGTTGCCGCACCAACCACAAATACTGAAATACGAGAGATATTACAAATTGAAAGTGGTCTCGGTACAAGATACGTCTTCACAACACTCTTGAAAAGTTTATACCAAGGCCATTTTGTTTTGGTAGGTAAGCCTTCTTTTAATGAAACTAAATTTAAATGATATGGCAATGTCGTCCCCGGACTTCTACAAAGACTTTAAATATTCATTGATGAATTACGAGGTCTCTATTTATTCTGTAGAACTTTTAGAAAATAATTATAAAATTAATAGTTTTTAATTACTTTTGTTTTCATACAAATCTCAGAGCTCAGAAATTCATTTTTTCCTTTTGGCCACTTCAAGTTTGGCTGCCAGTGATGTTTTAATTAAATACTCTTTGGTGCGTTGAAATGATGTTTTGCAGTCTGCATGACATTGACATAATGAGTGAGTGAACCTCATTGTACGGAAATTGTAGATGGGTGTCTCACGTTTTCCAGTAGGTTGTAGACAGTGCTGCTTACGGCGGCGTTTAGTAGGTACTAAAGGCCCTAAAAGCGCGGCAAGCTTTGAATCAATTCAAATGTTATATTTCAACTAGCTACAAAGTTATTCTGACATAAGATGATAATTTGAACAAACAACTTTTTGGGTATTTCATGAAAAATACAGTTACAGTTCACACATATACAGGGTGGAACAAACGAATGGGCCCTGGAGGGAAAGTACCTTAAAATCTTAAGATATCCGTCCGTCCGTCCGTCCGTCTGTCTGTCACCAGGCCGTATCTCATGAACCGTAGTAGCTAGCCAGTTGATATTTTCACAGATGACGTATTTCTGTTCCCGCTATAACAAATACTAAAAACAAAATAAATTTAATATAAAGGGGGCTCCCATACAATTAACGTGTTTTTTTGCGGTTTTTTAAAGATAATGGTACGGAACCCTTCGTGCGCGAGTCTGACTCGCACTTGGCCGGTTTTTATTTAAAGCCTGCCACATAGCGTCCTTTTCCCTTACAGGGTGGCAGAGACACAGTCTCACCAGATTTTAGTCAGTAATTCAATACACAATTTTGCGTAAAAAGGGGCTAGCCCATCGTCGCAGCACCTTCAAATATTCATAATAGAATTCTGTGGTTTAGTGGGTTTCAAGCTTCTCGCAGGACAAGCAAGTTCGAATCCCTGTGGTGATCATGCAATAATGAGATAAGTATCTAAGTCATTTATCTGGCACATAATTGCTGGCCCCACACTAGGATACCCTGTAAGAACAAGCAGAAAGAAGAAGACTTGAATGCAATTTAGCTTTATATGCAGTAAACTGTACCAGATGGTATTTATTGGTTTATGAAATTGACTGACTATGATGGTGATTGATGGGGTAATGACAATCATTAGTTACGTGTTACGAAACTATTGAGCCTCTTTATTGTAACAACAAACCCATAATGGTTGATGCGACGAGGCTTATGGGTATATATGTCGCAGGCATTTTGTATGATTCCGCCGTTTACATACGGCGTCGCCAGTTTATAAACGCTCGCTGTTATGTAATATGCCGAAGGCAAAATGTATAATGCCGTGTCATTATCTAATATGCCTAAACATTTGATTGACGATTGAATCGCCATATACATAATGCCGCGGCAAATTGAAGTATTTAGTTCTGTTTCTTACCACGCGCGTCGCTGTTGACCAAAACAAACAAAATGGCGTCAAGTAGTGGTTTTGTGACACAAAAAGTGATTGAAATTAGTGCAAATACTATGTGTTTTCGCAAAATAATTGTGATTTTAAAGACATTTACTATAGTGAGTTGAAAAAACTTTACGATCTTCAAGCGGGAGCAGTAAAATAGCAGTGGACAACTGAGAAGATTTTTGAGGTTATCCGTCACCTAAAAGATGCTAAGGTGTCCATAGAATCTGGTTCTCGGAAGACCCCTGCACAATATTACTGGTCAAAAAAATCAATTATATGTAAGAGCTCGTCTAAGCTGAAATGACGCGCCCCACTCCTTGGTTTCGTATTTACTTGTCTTACAAAACCAAGGAGTGGGGCGCGTCATTTCAGCTTAGACGAGCTCTACTTCCTGTTTGAAAACTAAAGATAGGTTTGTTAGGTACACACTTATAAGCAGAACTGGGAGCCGGAGCGAAGCGGAGCGGAGCGAGGCGAACCCCTACTCCTGGCAACCCCTCCTCCAACCGCTCTTCCCCTCAACAACGCATACTGATTGCTTAAATAAAGTCTGATTTGTCCAAACTGTGTTTTCTTCATGGTCACCCTAAAACTACAACCAACGTTGAAATTACAACAATTGAACGAGTTGTTATTTTGCCTTCGGCATATTACAAAACAGCGAGCGTTTATAAACTGGCGACGCCGTATGTAAAGGGCGGAATCATACAAAATGCCTGCGACATATATACTGTCTAAATGTGGGCACACACAACTGCACCTCTTCCACCCCGTATGGGAAAAGGCTTGTTTTTTTTTCTGTAAATGTATATGTTTATGTTTTACGAGGCTTGTGGGGAAGCCTAGCTTTCACACTACTCCTCATGTCACAAAAAAAACAATTCCAAATTCGAATTCAGCTGAAAATTCGATTATCGCATCACTTTTCAAAGTAATTTAAATAGTTTTGAAATTGGTACCTATATCTAATGAATGACTTTTCCAAGCTAGGCTCGATTACACGATTTTTTAATGTATTTTGAAGTAAAACTTCTTGGGGCACGGGGGTAAAATTTATTTAACCTCTCAACTGTGGGTTATTCATATATTTGCTTTTCAATTGCTGCTAGCCGGGTGCTATCACGAGTGGCTAAGAAATGTAACGGAAATTGGAATCGGTGACGTCAGGGTCGGCTGAAGACTTTTAAAACCGCAACTATTTTCAATACGGTTTTTAACTAATCAGATAAGATAATAATACATTCGTACAATAAAGAATGTTAATTAGTGAGAGAAAAACCTGATGAAACGTTAAGAAATAAAAATTATTTTAAGCATTCTTCCACGAGTTCTTGATTTCCGGTATGGCCAAGATGGCGCCGCCGCCGCCGCCGCCGCCGCCGCTGGCTGGGATAAACAAAACCAGTGACGTGACCAAAAACTACTTCGTTCAACCTCTTTGTTGGAACCGGAACTTATGTTTGACAGCTGTGCGATGCGATCCATACAGTTTGTAAGAAAAGAGTTTCATCAATGTCACACGGGTCGATATGGATTTCTAAAACAAGCAAAGCAATGCATACATTTGAGCGAGACGGCTAAAAGACGTGACGTCAGATGGTATATAATCTGAGCGAGATGCAAATAGTAGTGACCTCAGAACAATAGTAGTGACACTATTGAATGAGTTAAGTATATCACCACGAGCGCGACAAATTGTAGATAAGGAATGGTGGGAAATAAATGACATGACGTATTAAAAGTAAGTACAAGTTTAAATAATTTCAAATAATCGGACGTCTGAAACTTAAAAGTAACTTGAAGCAGAGTTTGGATCTCAAAATTGGAAATTTAAATCTCTTTTAGTATAGGTAGGTATAGGTGTATAGTATAGGTACCACTTAATGATCTAGCTACAGAAGTTTTACTTCTAACACGTGTACGGTGCTACACGCGTATCTTTTTTTTTTTTTCTTTTTCGGTCAGGAGAATGACAATCTCTTGACTGAAAGGGGTACCGAAAACCCCTCCATATGCACCGGTTTACGGTGTATTTTTGTCTGTGGTGGGAAAACAAGGGTGTTTCGTGTCACTTCGTATACAGTGTGTTATCGTTGAGCTCGTTTGTTGTACAAACAAACACTGGGGTGTGGTGTGAGGTGTGAGACACGGGTCGCGATTCTACTACATATATGCCATTTGGGTCACTGGACTGACGGTGTAGTTTCACTACTCGAAATCGATACTAATGAATACTCATGTCATGGGTGGCACTCGCTTCATAGTTTTGTAATGATAGAGTTTACTAAAAATGCGTTGTTTCTTTCAGTGGCTTACTCATTGAGAACTTTTCTTTCTTTTTGCCGTCCGTCCGTCCGTTTTAAATCTGTTCATCAGCGGGCTGTATCACTGTATCTCATAAGCCGTAATAGGTAGAGTTGAAATATTCACGATGTGTATTTTTATTACCTTCTACTACAGTAAAAAATTAAGCATATTTTTTACTATCCCCATATATTGTTTTTTGCGATTTTTCTTCTACGACGATTTATTAGAGAATTTTTGGCCAGTGATAGCACAGCAACAAGCGATCAACAGGGCAGTGAGATTCACAAACAAATAGATTCGATGCCTTGCTGAGTGGACAGTATTTTCGGAACTTATCTCTTCGTGAAACAAAGGGAATGTGTCATTTCTTTTATGTTTGTTAAGCGAAGCGGAACATTGCGAAGCAGGAACGATTTTAGGGGGTTACCACAAACTGTTAAGCAATTGAGATATGATATCCATGACCATAGCTATCTTAAAACAATTCTTGGTATAGGTAAAATAAATTAAAATGGTTACTAAGACGTTGATAGTTTTATAAGTTAAAAATCTAAATGTATCGGCTTAAGACGTTGTGGTACGGGCCCTGTCCTTTTCTGTTGTTGCTAGGGTTTATCTGATAAATCATACATTTTGTATGTCAAACGACAAATGGATCTGTCACAGAGCTTATGGAGACTGCTCGAACCAGACCTTATGGATGTTGAAAAGTTAGATTGCCTTCTCAATATCTGTCAAAATCTTATTATTTTGTTCGTGTTTATAAAAACACAGAATTGAAGCCACTGAAATGAAAATTGTGCCCACTGTTGTAACTTCTCCACCTCTGCCACCCGTACGGGAAGAGGCGTGACGCTATGTTGTTGTTGAAGTGATACAATTTTGAGGTGAAAACTTACTCGTATTCATGACTAATTATGTTAAATGAATCTCTGGTCTCATCTGTACATCCCAGTTCTATAGACTGTACGACATTGACCACAATGAACCGGCACTATTCAGGGATCCGTAGTAAAAAGGCTAAATAAACCCATCACAGTCGCTCGTCTTGTTGTATTTGTAACTATTTCTGAGCGTCACGTAAAACGATGTATTAATAGTCGTGTGTCAACGTCCGTCCGCACCGAGCCATGTTTACATAGAAAGTGGGGCCGATTCCAGTGGCGTTACAACTAAAGTCTTCACAAAATAAAAAGCCCGTTTTGACAGTTCACGCCCATGAAGTTTTAACCCCTAATGCGTATAATAGAAGCGGTTTTCCTAGGTGCAACTTGTACGCTTTGCTTGTACTCAACAGTTGGCTTTTATTACCTACGCATTAGGGGTTAAAACTTCATGGTCGTGAACTGTCAAAACGGGCCTTTTATTTTGTGAAGACTTTAAACTAACTATACCCCACAGTGTCTGAAAGAGATCTATTTTACGTAGGTACTTCTTCTGGTCATAGGTATATTTTTGTATGCACTAAAGAAATAATGAATTTATCATGTGTCGCCCTCTATCTATAGCCTCTACTTTATTAGTAAAAACAAAACAACATGATTACTGTTTACCGCCATCGTACTTTCCTCGCAACTAAACCCTAGTATCTACACGCCACTAAACTTGCCTAATGTAAACCAAGCTTATTCTACAATTTAAGCATGTCGTTAAACGGTTACTTGCTGTAGTTTAAAAAAAAATACAGGTGTGAACGACATGACGGTATGTGTTGCACTCACGGTATGATCCTTCGGGTAGTTGTATTATAATATGATATCTGTGATTAAACCTACTTATTTGTCTAGAAGCAAAAAGGTTAACATGCCTGGAACAACTGGAACAAAATTTTTCACTGAAGTTCATAATATTTTTTGTAGATACTGGTCATTTACGTTTTGTGTACGAGGTCAGGATCAAGGAATCTCTTTTTAGGCGCCTATGCATTAAGTCTAAATCTAGTTTAATAAATAATGTATGACAGATTTTGTCGTGGCCACATTACGTATTAGGTCTTTCAGTGGGTCCGTTTACATGTCGCAGTGTATTTTAGTTTGTGCGACCTGTGCAATGTGCATGAAGCATAAGTTCACAACAAAATCAATATTGCCGAAATGTGAAACAAAAATTTAGTACTAGATCAATCAATCAATTTCTTAAATAATGGCTTCCATCGATTTGATGATTCTGCCAATGTCACGTATCTGAGGTGGCACGGTTAGTACTAGATATAAGAGTAGTTCACGGCGACAAAGGATGCATCGGTCTTACTGACTGAACTAAGAGTATGAAATTGTATTAGGTATTTTTTATTAAAACCCAAGATTATATCATAAAAATAGTAAGTTATAAAAACAAACATACAAACATTTACTTAACTAAAAGGCACATAAGTACATTGCTTCTGGCCCCCCATTAGGATACCCTGTGTCGTGGGAACCAGAAACAGCGACATCACAAACATGTAAACATCCAAGACGGGATTTTTGGCTTGTTTTCTGTGCCCCCTGCCGGGAATCGAACCCGGGACCATATAAAGCCTCGTTTTATCAAAATCATCCAATACTTCAATCATCATCGGACTTATTTTCTGAGGAATTCTGTACCAGTTGCATCTCATTTTGATGCAGTGTCACATGGACAGTGTAGTAAACTCATGCTTAAGGTTTTTAGTTGGCCGAGATCCAGGCCCGTCATTGAACTGGGCTCGAAAAATCACCCACAGCTAATAGGCAATTTGCTCGCAGCCAAATATCCACCGCCAAGAGCTTTGACGAGAGATGTCGGTTGAGCTTTTAAGCCCTCGTTTAGTTTTCAGAAGCCGGCGCTTTTGATTGTGTGTTTGGTAATTTATGTATAGTGTCTGTTTTCTACGACTTCGTGGGATGTTTCTGTGAAATATATCAAGTTTAGCAAAACTAAAATTAGTAAATGCATAGTAAAGAAGAATTTCTATTGGATGAATTGAGGCTGATTGTTTGATTGTTTGACACCTGCGCTTAGCTGGTGACCGAGGAGTCAAACTTCTCGAAGTCCTCTCTCTCTCCTCTCATACTCACTAACCCATATCTAATAAGGCAGTCCTCATCACCTAAATTCTCATTACCGAGGTCCTGAAATTACCACTGTGCTTTATAGCCACATATCATAATCATAATACGTAATTTATAGCGAAATCGCACAAGAATGTAGCTTTATAAAGCGTACATTAAAAGTTACGTGTTTTTTGTTTTTTGTGCTATAAAGTATAAATAAAATGAAATGATATATGCTAAAGCTACATTTTAATTATACCACCTTAAGCGTAATAAGAACCCTTTCTAAAACCTACTTAAACTAAGATGCACGCCCGCTAGGGCTCATTATAAATTATTTAAATCCCCAGCGTTTGCAAGTCTACAATATAAATTCGCGGATCACAATAAATTACCCACCTTATATTAGCAGATTTTCTCATTATCGTAATGTGTGATAAGTACATTTTATTGACAGCAAGTAACCAGTTAAGTAGGCTAAGGACTTTACCTAATCCCGCCTACCTAATGGAGTTAGTCAAAGTCAATCGGAGAATATTTAGTGAGATAGCTCACCTTCCATCTGTCGGGCCTTACAGCCCTTGCAGACTTGCAATTTCAAGTCAACCAATACAATACAAGCTGGCCAATTTCATAAGACCAACCAGACGTAGACAGGCTCTCAAACCTATAACAACCCATTATAAAATTACAGGTGTAAATCTAATAAAGCAATATCAAGCCGACTACACAATGCTTATATGATTGTACTTTACACAGTCATGTCGACAATGGTACCGACAATATGTGATGTCGGACACAAAAGGACGGATGACTCCAAATGATACTCCAAAGGGAACTGGGTCATTTTTCATACCCTCACAATCAACAACACATCAAACTTAACTATTTCTATTTACAAAACAACTGTTGAAATAATAAGAACAAGAATCAATTTATTCATTGTTAAGATAACTGAAAGCAGATAGTGTATAAAGAATCGTGCAATCGTCGTCGAGGGGAACCCCCTTTCACGCAAAATGGAGTATTGAATAACTGAGTAATAGTGGGCATTCTGTTCCACTTGATTGTAGAGTTAAATTTGCACCAAGGGTTAGCTGGTATATTAAATACTTCGAGTAATAGGGGCTAGCCCATTGCCACAGTATTGGAGAGTACACTTTAGGATGAGACAGTACAAAAGCCTAAAAAATTGTTAGATGCAGTGTCTAGTAAAGAACAGGGACATGTTCATTAGATAACCTCAAAGGCAGGCAGAGTGAGAATAGGGGTTTATTTAATATAATTGAAACAAAAAGTAAACTTTAGAAAAAACCGACTTCCACAAACCCTATTTGATTAGATTGAGTTTAATACTAACTGTAACCCCTTATCCCCCCCTCCCTTGGGGAATTAATTTTGTCAAATGCTATATCAGTGCTACCCCACGCGACTAAGGAACCCCTGTACAAAGTTTCATGGCTCTATAGGTCCACCGGTTTAGGCTATGCGTTGCCTGCCCGTCAGCCACGCATTGTATTTGTACCTAGTATTGAGCAGATCTGGTGGCCATATGTGGTCTTCATCAGCAGTTCCGCATCACAATATTATGCTTACCATGTGCATTTGCACGAGTTATTATGAAAAACACAAAAATCACTATAGGTCTGCCTATAATATTTGAAGAGTTCTCTCGATTTCTCCAGGATCCCATCATCAGATCCTGACCTGGTGTCAATGGGATCACCCTTGAGCCACCACCTATACGCCGAAAAAAGATTTGTTCAAATCGGTTCATAATTGGCGGAGCAATCGCGTAACAAACATAGAAAAAAAACAAAAAAAAAAAAAACATACGGGTCGAATTGAGAACCTCCTCCTTTTTTTGAAGTCGGTTGAAAAAACAAACATCCGGACGAATTGTAAACCTCCTCCTTTGGGAAGTCGGTTAAAAAGTTCTAATAATATAGGCAAATATGAATATGACAGATCATTACCGCGTCGCATGCTCGACTTAGCACGAGTCAGGAGTAGTCAGGGGACGTGGCACGTAAATGTTTACGTGTCGACTGGGTTACGAAATAATGGAAGCAAATAAAAGGTTGATAAGCATATACTTTACATTACACGTTACTTTCCGATATGGACAATGGAAGATCTGGCTAAAAGTGGGCACAATTGTGTCTCTTGTGCTTGACGCTAATAAGATAATAGGTATTGGCTGAAACATGTGTCGACAGACGAACGGACAATGAAATGATCCAAAAGCTTGACCTGCATTTACCGACACGCAACGTAGACATGCAATGGATTTTGACTTCTGTCTATGAATTCCTGTAGAACCGCGTCGCCATCCCTGGCTCCCACATCTGTCACCGGCAAATATTAGCAAAGTCAGATCCACAGGAATTCATAGTTATTATTATTATTACTATGTCTCACTGCTGGGCAAAGGCCTCTCTCCCCCTCTTCTACGCCATCCGATCCTGAGCGGTCTCCCTCCAGTCCTTATCCCATTAATTAGGTTATGACTCAGCAGTCAAATTAAATTACATAGATAAATTGAAAATAGTCGTACAATATACAAGTTTATCTCAAGAGGCGATGTGTAAGATAGGATAATTTAAAATTACTGAAGTTGAGCTGAAGCTTCCACTGGCACTGTATAATGGGTCCTGGCAGAATTACCAGCGTTGCAGTTATCTGCAACACATGCTGAGCCAGGGCCTATTCACTGTGGAATATGCACATGTATAGTTTCTTTCTATATATTTTTTAAGTTTTGTAAGGATCTTTATTGTATTTGTGTGTATTCTTACAGTGAATAAATGGATTATCTATCTATCTATCTATCTATCATGACTTCATCTTTCTCTTTGCATTTTCTGGGAGCCGGTCTGTGGAATTCATAGACAGCAATTAAAATCTGTTGCCTGCCTGCGTTGCGTGTCGGTAAGTCGACGTCCAGCTTTTGGATTCCAGATCCAGATTGGAAGTCGTTGTCCAGATTTTAAAGTATCCTTTTTCCTTTTGAAGTTAAGGAACCCATAGCACTATTAGGTCTCCGCCCATACGCCCCCTGTTACGTAGTAGTTCGCATCGTGTCGTCCCGGGCTCGTTAGCGCGTGGCTTTGTGTTCATTATGTCACTTAGCAGATATACAATACATATACAATTACACATAACAAATATACATACAGGTTATCCGCACTACGAGTTATTACAGCTGTTAAGTAGGACAAGGGTTTGCCAGGGGTCATCGTTTTTTACTGAGTTTTTACCATTCAACATAATGGGCACAATTCGATGGTCGACACTTCGGGAGTAGAGTAAAAGGCTTGAGATGTGCGCAGATACTAAACTGGTTTATTATTATAAATACTAAGCTTAAATACAACTTACTACAAAACTACGAGATTATATAAAAATACCTTATCTGTGCCGATCGACATGTCCAATCTAAACAATCTAAACGATACGTGAATATATGTCAAACGATGTAGATCCGGCACAAAGGGTCCTAAATAATAAACCGCTCTCGTTGCCTCAGCTGCAGCTTTCCGACGATCTTAGGACAGGTGGATGGAACTAACGCTTAATGACCAGAGACTATATATCCAATTGACTGCGCCTGCGGGGGAATGCGGCTCGCCAAACGTTTGTTGTATTCAACAAACGTTCGCATGCGCAACCTATGTACGATGACGGGCCGCCAGACAGTTTCGCAGCGGCTGACCAATCACAGCTCTCTTACCTCGTCCCCCGCCGCCGCGCCGCCGCCCGTAAATTGGTTAGTTGTGTTTCAAAGGAAAATGTATCCATGCGCTCTCCACTGGATAAGTGCTCCCTGTTGATGACCAATGAGGAATGAAAGGTCGGTGTTGTGTTGATGACAGTTCGTTGCATTGAGTCGCGTAGAGCTGATGCCCCCCCCCCCCCATGTGAACGTCACTCATCATCAACCAAAAGGTCGTTAGAAGACTATAAGTATTATTATTATTATAGTTTTGTGATTTTTCATTTCACTCTTGATAAAAAGAGGTTCTAACCATTGAGCTACCATACGGTAGTTAGACTTGGACTTGGACTAGAGAATTGGACTTGACCATTATTATTATTATTACGAGCCCACCATTTCTCACTGCTGGGCAAAGGCCTCTCTCCCCCTCTTCCACTTTATCCGATCCTGAGCGGTCTCCCTCCAATCCTTGTCCTTGTATGTCACCATAATGACAGATTTTCAGAAACTCGAGGAAAGATATCTATCTCCTCACCTCTACCCTCAGACTACCGTACATCAAGTAAGTGGCCAGAAGATGACGTCATAAAGTTCCGCATTCCACATACCGCACCGGTGTTTTTTCTCCACTTATTGATATGAGCGTGAGCGGCGAATGGAGCCAAGCTTATCGAGGGTCGGGACAAAAAGAGAGTGCGATTCTACAGTTGACGAGTTAAACCTTGAGGAATGGGTTGAAAGACAGTTCAATGATTTATCGATATCATCCAATTTCTATTTATTTAGGAGGAAATTATCCAAACAGATCAATCATCGGAGTCAGTCGAACGATTTGGAAAACAATCCGAACAGTAAATTCAAGGGAGTCGGTCAGTCAGTCAGACAATTTGGAAAAACCATGATCGGACTACTAGTATGACAGGATTAACAGGCTTTTCGGACTGGGAGAGTCGGACGTTGGCATGTGGTAAGGGAAAGCAACAACCTAAAAATAACAAGACAATGAAAAAGAAGAGAAAAACCAAGTATTTTTTATTCTCATACAGAAAATACCTTTAACCAGAATCGGTACAGCCATACCGATCGATATGCGGCCGTTGCCGATAAGTAATTGTCGACGAAACAGGCAGTGACGCTGTTTTTTGCGACACTAGCTCCGAGTGGGAGCGCCATAAATGTACGACCACTTGCCGTAGAGTAGGCAAGGGGCAGAGGACTGGGAGGGTTCTGTGGAAGGTTCTGGAACAGCCTGTTGAAATTTATACTTTTTCTTTTTTTGAAGTGACGGTCATCTCAAAGAAGAGCATTCCAATAATTAGATGAACTCACTCACAGGTCTCTGGCCCATTAATCTTTTGTTCAGGCTGCACGAATAAAATATACATTCTGCTCTAAACGTAGACGACTGTGTCTCTGTCGTATCGCCTGGAAAATAGATAATCTAAGATGCCAATGCACTAAGTAACACCCAGCATAGTAGGTAGTTTCCTGAAACACCCTCGACTAAACTAACTCAAGACATCGTTGTTAGAAATTGCATTCAAAAATCCTTTGACATAAAACCAAAAGTCAAGGAGCCGTTACTTACGACTAAGCGCGAGTGCTAAAGTCATCATGAAGTTTGCTTTTGAAACCTCTGTCTTTTCCAGCACTCTACAAGCCAACTGGATGAGCCGTGCCATACAGAGGTAATAGCAACGATTAGTCGCCATTCGGGTCTGCCCTGGCGCAGGTTTTTGTGCCAAGCAATCTGTCAGGCATTTAGATAAGACGTCTGGGGCTGGGCGCGTTTGTTTTGTATTACGAATTGTTTTGTGACTCCTCACACCTCGGGGTGTGTTTGAGTTAATTATGGAGTTTAATTGCTCATTTATTGAGGAATTCATCTGGTTGTATAGACGAAAGATTTTTTAACTAATGGAGTCCATATGACATAATGTCTGGAGAGTAAACTTAGATGTTATTTGAGCCAGCATAACTGTTAGTAGACGTCAGACAATTCCTTTTCATTGGTTTGACGAATACATTAGAATTGACGATACGATTTTTAAACTGTGCTTTAAACAACAACCAATTATCCACACACTAAGTTAGACATAGGCCTCTTTTCTGTAGGACGACCCGCACGGTCCTGTGTCAAGCATACAAAGAAATAATCACCTTTCTAGCCTAGTCTAGCGTCATACCTCTGTCCATATACAATAACACATTCTAAGCCATGTTTGTAGTACTGTATCTATTTTTACTCGTGTCCTAGGTCAAGACTACAGACAGACAAACGCATTTGCGTAATTACACCTATTAGGCGCCACTTTCATTGTTACCTTATGTCTTAGAAAACTAAACCTTAGCTTCTTGTAATAAGGCTTCTGGCTTGAATAGTAGAGGGTAGAAATTGTTCTTTGTAGTGTCAATGACATTGGGCTGTCATTAGCATTTTCTGGTCTGTGGTGATTACGAATGCTAAGAGTACTACTCTGTGTGCTGCTGTGAATATTAAACTAAGTTTCTGAGAAAAGAGATTGTCGGTTTTTGCGTGCAATGTTGACTAGAACGAATACCAGAGAAGTAATAAATACAGTTTCTCTTCTACCCCATAAGAAGAAAGACGTTACGTGAAGTTTATTTTGTTTTTATTATAAATACTGGGATACTTAAGGCCTAAGTACCGTTGGTGTAACCAGAGATGCAGGAGGATACTAAGATCCCCGTAACAGGGTGGATAGTCGAATAGGACATATCCCACCTCAACCCAATATAATTTAAGTCATCCAGGGAGCACTTATCCAGTGGAGAGCGCATAGATACATTTTCCTTTGAAACACAACTCACCAATTTACGGGCGGCGAGGGACGAGGTAAGAGAGCTTTGATTGGTCAGCCGCTGCGAAACTGTCTGGCGGCCCGTCATCTTAAATAGGCTGCGTATGAGAACGTTTGTTGAATAAAACAAACGTTTGGCGAGCCGCATTCTCCCGCAGGCGCAGTCAATTGGATTGTATAGTCTCTGAAGTATCACATCAGGAAAACGCAGGGGTGCAAGCCAACGGATTAGTTCTACGATGCTCTTTTAAACCCCAGCTATTTCAGGACATTCAAACCATCAGGATTATTTTTCCTAGTGCTTCGCCACGAGTCAAAAACGAAGTTCTGGGGGGCATCCCAACGAAGTCCTGGGGGGCATCCCAACGAAGTCCTGGGGGGCATCCCAACAAAGTCCTGGGCGGCATCCCAACGAAGTCCTGAGGGGCATCCCAACGAAGTCCTGGGGGGCATCCCAACGAAGTCCTGGGGGGCATCCCGTCGAAGTCCTGGGGGCATCCCAACAAAGTCCTCGGGGGCATCCCAACGAAGTCCTGAGGGGCATCCCAACGAAGTCCTGGGGGGCATCCAAACGAAGTCCTGGGGGGCATCCCAACAAAGTCCTGGGGGGGAGGCATCCCAACGAAGTCCTGTGGGGGGGGCATCCCAACGAAGTCCTGGGGGGGTGTTGGTGTTTTGTGCGAATTAGCTCTAACCAGAGCTACAAGAAATTTAGTTTGCGAGCCTACTCTAGTATTGCCTTATTACTCAAAGACGAGCGTCGATATTTTAGTTCTCACAATTTGTGTCACGATTTTAGTATCTGTGTTTTTAAGCGTAAAGTTAGTAATTCGCCGCAGAATTAACTGTTCATGCTCCCTGAGTTTATTATTGTAAATAATTGTACATTTGTACCGTTACCGTGTAACGTGAAGCCCCACGTTGGGCGCCAATGTCACGACTGAGATAACTTAGACCTACGTTACTAAGTCATGCAAGTCGATTACCCTCTTCAACTACCCCTGAACCAGGCCTACACGATATACCCCCGGAAGTGGCCGGAAGTGAGCGATGGCGGTGCTGTTTCTTGATAAGGGTTTAATTACAATTTCCGGTATCATGACGGACGGACAGCCGAGCAGAAAACTGACTGATAGGGCTCAGAATATCTTGATGGGGAAATGGATGTTTAGCCTTCGATGAAAAAGGAGGGGTAGGCCTGTCTCTGTATGTGTGGGTTGTTGTGTCTAAAAGGAGGCTGTCTGTCTGTGTCTGTATCTGTGTGGGTGGCACCCTAGCAGTCAAACATCTCCGAAACAAATAATGAAACCTTAAAGTCTAAAATAAATAACACATTTACATGCAGACACAACATTGCTCTGGTCCCACCATTCTTCCCTGTGTCGTGGGAACCAGAAACAGTGACGTCACAGCAAACTTCCAAGACCTTGGGTTTTTTCTTGTCTCTCCAGCCGGGATTCGAACCCGGGACCTGTCGCTTGGGAAGCACAGCTTCGACCGCAACTCCGCAGACGTCGTCAAATGTAAAAGCCCGCAAAATGGTACTGCGCGTAACGACAAAGATCTGACAGTGTCATGAGTTCATGACCTCATGTCTCTAAGACCATAGACAAGGACTAAGAGCTATGTTTTATCAAATATCTATCAAATGTATGTTCTAGGTTCTATCAGGCGCATTACTATTCCGCGGAACTTATACAATTTCTAACAATCTGTCATATCGAGTTTATTCTCCATCTAATTTAGTGCAGAGCCAAGTAATTTATAAGTTTTAACTACGGCGGAACAACTTAATTCAGTGCGGTAAAACAATGAAATTCCTTTATACTGAGTACCTTCTGATAGTAGGATCTAGGCTAGAACTAACTACGGAACTACTGCAAGACTACAGTTCTGGGTAAGCTACTCACCTAGTTCAACATTCTAGTCCCTAGGTAAACTAAATAGGGAAGGAGCAAATCCAGGAAAGGGATAGCTTACCTAGAACTGAGCAGGAGGAATAAATCAAGGCATAAACATTAAACATAGGCTTTGTTTATTATGTTAGAGTGATTGAGAGCAGATTTATGATTAATTGCTGCATTGCGTACTTGTGTAGTTGACTTATCAGTGTTAAGTGCAATATGATTAAGTATCGACGAACCATAAAATAAATTACAAATTCCAATTTCTGCTTGACACTATGATTAAATCGTTTTATAAGTTTTACATAGGTACAAACATACATACCACGCATTTTCCCCGGAAAAGGGATAGACCTCCACTTTTATACTTGCCTAAAGTTGGCCTTACATTCCAAAAAGTAAGACCCACTACTTCGAACGCCGCCCGGTCAACAATACGCGTCGTGGACGTTCAAAAAGTAAGACCCACTACTTCGAACGCCGCCCGGTCAACAATACGCGTCGTGGACGTTCAAAAAGTAATACCCACTACTTCGAACGCCGCCCGGTCAACAATACGCGTCGTGGACGTTCAAAAAGTAAGACCCACTACTTCGAACGCTGTCGCGAAGTCTCGCGAATTGATTGAATGTAAATTACCTAACATCCTTTTTGCGTCGTGCCAACACTGATGTGACGGATAGTGTAAAGAGGGCTTAATAACCATAGACAAATAATCATTCACTTTACGATAAATTTTACCGCTCAATGTCTATGGATTTTTTCCTCACATTTTTCACTTTTGTCAATATGGTGCATTTGAAAGTTTCTATGTAAAGTTAACCGATTAATCGTAAAAGTGTTTGTGATGCTGTTGGAGCTGCCATAATGTTGAAGCTAAGTACACTAGGCTAATGCAACACTAATTTCAGACTGGATCAGAGAATTGGAAGACTGATGGATGTGGTAATTTGAGATGTAATATGCCGGGTTGATGGCATGTGTAAATGGAATATAAACGACCACCCTATTGGATGGGTAGTGGCATGGGGCGTCTTGCGAGGCGTTCCCACATCTTATATAAATGTCCGTGGTTGATATGCGCCCAGAGTTGTTGGGCAGGAAGACGTGTGCGTATGCGTCCGCCCAGAGTTGTTGGGCAGGAGGACGTGTGCGTGGACATGGTCTTGTTGATAGCTTGCGTGTGTCGCTGGTATGTGAAATCCTCCCCCGTTGCAGTGGCATCTTAAGGGTACAAGTGCATGGAAGTGGTCGCGTCCACTTCCACATCTTTTATAAATGCTGAGGTAGTAGCCCAGAGAGAGAGGGCAGAGAGACATGAGGTCTATGTTAATGGATGACTAGTGGTTTGAGTCCCGGTCCAAGGTGTGCACACCGCCAGGGTTTAAAGGCTGTGAGCTCCCTGGTATGTTTGTTTTTTCCCCCTTGAGTGAAGGGGGGGCAAATAGAGTTCCCCCTTACGTCAGGGGGGGATGGTGCTGTGGACAGAATTTAGCTAGGGCGTAGGGTTTAGGTAGGATTGACTTGAAACTGAACACACACCAATTATAACCACATCATTTTATCCACTTCACACATGGACTGTCTTCTTGTTTCTTTTAGCTTAACTAGGGATTACTGACGACAAGCGGACAGTATGTACCAGCGGCAAGATCAAGTTCTCCCCCCCCCCATATCCAAAGGTTGATATGCAGAACTGGGACCTTGGGGGAGGCTTGCTTCTTTGTTTGGGCCTCCAAGGAAGTGAGCATCTAGCGAGATCGAGGTTACCCATAGAGTTCATGATAATGATATTGATATATGATAACTTAACCTGATACCCTTCCAATTCTCATCCATATTAAATAATATATTGTATGACCTGTTGCTATGGGCAAGGTCTGATGTACAGCTATATATATAATACAATATTATTGGCAAGGTCAGTAGAACCTATATGTATGACCTGTTGCTATGAGCAAGGTCTGATGTGCAGCTATATGTGAGATATCATGCTGTTGACAGATTTATTGAATCCTAATTAATAGTCTTGTGTAAATAACATGTTTGCCTAACTTGCTCTGATGTGTTGAAACGCTTCAGTGTACTTGGGACTCCTTTTACCGAGGAGTCATATATGATTTTCTAATGCAGATGGTGCCAATAAGGAGATTGGAATAAGGATATTAAGAGGAAGCCGTAGACGACCAATTGTTTGCATCCGGAGTAATTTTCCCCGATCACAATCCAGAGTACCTGGAAGTTTATGTCTAGGTAAGTCTCTCATAATTTTCTCCTTGAAGCTGACTCATGGCGGTATTGATCGCAGGCATATGTACTCAGGATATTGCGAAGCAGATAACTCAATCTATCTAAAAATAATGACTGTAATCGGTTTCTTTCCAACATATGGTTTACAACAATGGTGATGGTTTGGAACATTATACATATCATTTCATAATTATCTTCATCCATCGACATAACACACACAACATACAACCCACACATAGAATAGATAAAGAAGGAAAGAGATTATAGTTTTTTATTGTCTCCGCGTCTCTCGACGCTAGGCGCCGGCGGTCGTTGGGACGCGGAGACAAACGCCGCCCGGTCAACAATACGCGTCGTGGACGTTCAAAAAGTAAGACCCACTACTTCGAACGCCGCCCGGTCAACAATACGCGTCGTGGACGTTCAAAAAGTAAGACCCACTACTTCGAACGCCGCCCGGTCAACAAAACGCGTCGTGGACGTTCAATTGGCATACTGGCCTTAAGTAACTTTTTCTACCAAAAAAAACTGTTCTGTGATGGTGAAACCCAGGGTGAAATGGGCTAGGAACACTTACTATTAGCTAAGTGAACTTATATTCGGAAACTTTCAGCATCCCGAGAGGACAGTCCGAAATGAATCTAGTACGAAAAGAGCATAAAGTAAGTTTATAAATGAGTTGGAGTTAGTTATTCATAACTCCATAGCTGCGGCGATGGGCTAGCCCCCTGTCACGCAAAATGGACTGCTTTTTGAGAAAAGTCTCTGGTGGGAACAAATAACATAGTTGATTGTTTACCAAGGGAGTAAAGAACTATTTTTAGGGCGAGAGTGTTTATTGAATCCTGAGCGACCGAGCGATTCTAGAGTTGAGTCCCGAGTGTAACGAGGGACTCAAAAGTAGAATCCTGAAGGAGCGAGGGATTCAAAGTAATTACTCGAGCCAAAAATAGTTTTTGCTCCAGAGGTGGACACTCTACTTTTCATCTACATCATCATTACTATGAGAAAAGTAGTAAGTAATCAATAAAATAACATACATATACCTACACCTTTACAGGGTGTAACAGAAAGGGGTGTACAAGCGGAAAGAGGGACATCATTCTGAACAACTTTCACTATGGGATCGACTTGATCAGAGCAACTTTATTTTTAACTCAGTACATTTCGGGCCTAGCGCTCAGCTGATCTGTATGGTGGAGTGAAAAATAATGTTGCTCTGATCAAGTCGGTCCCATTGTGAAAGTTGTTCAAAATGATGTCCCTAACAACCTTCTTTCGGCTTGTACACCCCTTTCTGTTAGACCCTATATTTATTTACACAATTGTCGTGATATGTTGTGTAATGGTTTGTTGGAAGAAATCTCTTGTTATCTACTATATAATTTTCTGTATTCATTCTTGTGTTAGTACAATAAAGAAATTACGAATTACGAATATGTGCCCACATAGAAGCTTGTTTAGTATTGGCTACATCTTGAAAATTGGTTCAGAAAGCATTTTAAAATAACCACTTTGTTCCTCTTGAATTTTTCTACAGGATTACAGTTTTTACATACTTACCTATATTCCTCATGATTTTATTGGTAACAGATCTTGTATTTGTCATTCGCGTTTGTTTTTATATCATCTCAGAGTACTATTATCTCTTCTGTGGTTATACACTCACTTTCACTCATATCCGCAAACGAAATTGAAATAATTACAGCATTCAGATTTGGCGCGCTTTGTTTACAAATTTTCTACAACTTTTTAATTATTTGGTCCGTGTTTCGATATCAATTCTGTAAGGTTGTTTCTCTGTTGTCACCAATCGGTGTCAATCGATTCGGTCGATCGGATTATCTAATCTGTGTCGAGTACGCATTTTAGTACAAACTTTTTTTTTATTGGTTGCGTTTAGAATCGATCTCTCTTATAATTGGGTCTGTCAGCCTTGAATGGTAGTGAAACTGATTAGTGACAGCATTGTTTTTGCTTTGTACTGGCAACAAAATTAAAAAGTTACTTTTAGTCCCTAGGGAGTAAATGACGTCGCCTGTTTGCCGGGACTAAAGTAGCTCTTTTTGAATAGAGGTGATGAAAAAACTATTATATTCCCGTTATTCACTTATTTATGTATTAAAATCACGAGCGAGTTACTAGTTGATAAATTTTTACCACAGTTTGATTTATCACTTGGACAGCATAAGGCTTAACCCATTTAAAATGTTGCCGAAACAAAACATTCGGGCTTCGCAGAACTCCCTGAAGTTCATTTGTTTGTTTTTCTGCTTCTGACGTGACGGTAATTGTAGTTTTGATTAATTAAGGGCCTGTTCCACAAGTTATGATACGTCCCTATCTGCCGGATAAATCGTACATTTATACATACTTTATTGCACAAAGTAAGTGGACAACATATGACAAAGGCGAGCTTATCTCTATCAGCAAACCTAGGATGGACAGGAAATAATTGAACAACAGGTAGGCCCAAGTGCACAACATTTTGCACGAATGTATGTAAATCATGATTTATCAGACAAAAAGGATTATAAATCCATAACATAAACGCAACCAGTTGAAACCTATTGTTACAACATTTCGATGTGTTGTTTTATTGTATCTATATTATCGTGTTGTTTTATTGTTTCGATGTGTTGTTTTATTGTACCATTATGAGATCATAACAGCAAATACATAGCATCCTGCCTTTTCCCGTATGGGATGGCAGAAGCACAGTGTTGCCATGCCACGTTTAGCCAAACTGCACTCCACTTTGCGTGATAGGGTACTATCCTATCATCGCATTTATGACTTCAATTGCCTAGTAGTCGCTGTGGTAGTCGTATAGGCGCTCTACATTTGTTTTGTGTAGATATTTCCCACGTGCGGTGACAAAGACCCGCTTAGCAAAACCACAATGTGGCCGCATACTAGGTACAACTTGTTTCTGGAATGTCTCAATCAATAATTTATTAAATATGTCGTATAAAAGTACCAACGATGACGGTCATTCATAATTCTTTATTGCACGGAAAACAATGTGATACATAGTCTTATAAAAAAAAAATAGGCAAAGGCGAGCTCATTTCTAAGAAGAGATTTCTTCCAGCAAACCTAGGCAGATTGGACAGATTGTGCTGAGAGAACAGTCCAAGTGCACAATAAATAAAATTAAGCTGGATGAAACTACATCTATCTATTATGATTATTATAATATACACAATAAAATCTTAATTTTTTTTTGAGAAAACCATAATTCTCAAACAAACCCCAATGTCAAGTTTTAAGAAAGAAAGAAAGTTTTAACATTTTATTTTTAACATTTAGGTACATATACATGCATATCAATGCATATATATGGTTCTGGCCCCACACTAGGATACCCTTGTGATGTGCGAAACAAAAACAGCGACATCACAAGCATGTAAAGTAAACGTCCAATTATTATTTTTATCCCCAGCCGGGAATCGAACCCGGGACCTCTCGCATGGTGGGCAGAGCCACAACCCGCTGCGCGTCAAGATTGAAATAAATCGTGCGTCTGCCACCCCCTATGCGAACAACAGATTGTTTAAATAACCGGCCAAGTGCGAGTCGGACTCACGCACGAAGGGTTCCGTACTATTATCATGGATTCAATGAATCCATGCTATTATCTATAAAACACCGCAAAAAAAAACACGTTAGTTGTATGGGAGACCCCCTTAATATTGTTTTTTTTTTGTTTTTTTAGCATTTGTTGTTATAGCGGCAACAGAAATTCATCATCTGTGAATATTTCAACTGTCTAGCTACCACGGTTCATGAGATACAGCCTGGTGACAGACAGACAGACGGACGGACGGACGGACGAACGGACGGACGGACAGCGAAGTCTCAGTAAAAGGGTCCCTTTTGGCACCCTTCGGGTACGGAACCCTAAAAATAGTTCCCTTTGGAGTAGGTAAGATAAAATGAAAAGCATTAGGTACTTAGGCAGCATTAGGCATTTTAATTATTGTATCGTTATCCCAATTAATATAAGTGGCTTTATGCGGGTGTGTCCCATCTCCGGTAATTATGCAGTCTACTCGTTTTTTAGGGATGGTTTATGTTAAACCGGGGCGTACTCGCGGCGGCGGGTCCGGCGGGCGGCGGCGGCGCGGCGTTTGAGACGTTGCATACATTTTGCTCCGTCCGAGCCACGTCCAGTCGTCCACGGCACGCCCCGGGCAGGGATCATGCACTGTGTAATATAAACTGCATCTGCAACGTCTCAAATCCGTGCCCCGTCCGGGGCACGTCTACGTCCCGCACCCCGGGCACGCCGGGCGCCGCCGGTCTAATATAAAACATCCCTTATCCAATTATACAAATATGCTGCACATAATTAAGCACTAACCAAATAGAGAGATAAGTTTGAACTATTTCTGAACTATACTAGCTTTCAAAACTAATTGGCCTAGTTATTAAATCTATTTTCTTGTTTAATTTTATGTACGGCTGTGCATTTTTGTTCAATAAATAAAACAAAACAATAAGTGAATTGAACAAAATGTACGTTCTTGTTTACGGTGATGGAAAACATCGTATTTCATCTGCGACTATGGGATAGCCCCTTCTCACGCAAAATTATCTGTGCACATGTGGCTACATGTGGGCGCAACTGTATCTGTGCACATGTGGCTACATGTGGGCGCAACTGTATCTGTGCACATGTGGCTACATGTGGGCGCAACTGTATCTGTGCACATGTGGCTACATGTGGGCGCAACTGTATCTGTGCACATGTGGCTACATGTGGGCGCAACTGTATCACTGCAATTCTGTATTTGTAGAGCGTTTCCGACTTTGTTTTGTTTTGCACGTTGATGATCATCTATTACAAAAATAAACTAGCTATTCTTAGCAGGTATTATCAGTAACATCTATGGCCTGATCTCATTTTGAGCTTTGCCTCTACCAAATAGATTTCAAAACGGAATCTTTTTTTGTGGATAGTCTGATTAGCTGTATTGACTCAAATGCAAAAGGGAAGGTAACAATCGATAAGCTTTCTATTATTATGATTTATTAATGTGTTGGACAGTTTTATTGTTAATTTATCGCCACCCGTGGGACACTAGGTGACTTGTGGTAGGTAGCTTTACGAGTATTATACGGGGTGCAAACAATAGAGCTTTGGACCTTACGTTAAGATCGTGTTCGTTGACCGCTTCTGGTTCAAACAATAATTAAATGATACATTGGTTTTGGCCTCATAAAATTATGCCCTAGTGTATGTGACTATAAACAATGTAAACAAATAAGCAATGTGTACCTCAACGGTAGACAGTAGTAAGAAATTTTTTGCCATCGAATCCTCTGGCGTACAGACCTATGAGTTTGAAACTCCTGAATGCTTTTGGTTCACGCCAAGAGGATACCCATACCTAAGTAAATTGCTTCTAGGCTCATCTTCATGTATTCCTAAGCATGCATGACATCTAGTCTTAGGATACCTCTATTGGCTTAGAAGTATAGATATACAATACAACTTTTCCATGGTGATCTGTATAACCGGTAACTTAAACCTCTCCGAAGCAAGGACTCAGTTCCCACAGTTTATTTTTTAATCGAGTCGTAAAGGTAGAAAAAGGAACACCTAGGCAGCCTAGGCTATACTCACTTGCTACCCTCGGTAGCAAAATTCAACGCTTTTATAGTTTAAGGGCCGAGTGAGAGCTTTGCATTCCTCGGATTGTTGAAATAAAAGCTGCGTCTGGCGATATCGCGTGATCGCACTGCGAGACTGAGGTATAAACGAAACTGGAGCATTGTATGTCATGTTCGATGTAAATAACTAGGTACAGGATTAGGAATAAATTCTGATGGAAGTCAAATAAAAAAGCTAGAGGGATCTACAATTCCGGGTATAATATCGGGCAAAAGCATCCATATTCCAACAAAACAAACATTTAAACCTACAAAAAATATTGAATGAACTTAAACCGATTGAACGATCAAATGTTACAAACGAAACCAACCCCACAAAAAATGCAAACACAAAACTATCAATAGAGCGCGCGGCCAGTCGCGCAGTCTGCACCTTCCGGCCAAAGCTCATGAAAAACGCGCGGAAAGCTCTCCGTAGAGGGGAGAGAGGCAGTCTGCCGCCGACCGTCGAGCGGCTCGCACGTGTCGCGCCACGCTCCGAGACGAGGAAACTTTGCCGCGAGTGTAGTGCTGTGTGTGAGTGATGCCCGCCCTGCGCTGCCTGGCCTTGTTGGCCGCGGCTGCCCTATCCTGCGCCGCCGCCCCGCCCGACCCCTGCTACGAGGACGGACGCCCCAAGCGCTGCATCCCCGACTTCGTCAACGCAGCCTTCGGAGCGCCTGTCATCGCCTCCTCCGTCTGCGGAAGACGCGGCCCCGAGCGCCTCTGTGACCCGCCCGGAGACGAGCCTGCAGAGAATGCCTGTAAAGTCTGTGATGCCGCTAGGTCTGATAGAAGACATCCGCCGTCCCACCTGACCGATCTGAATAACCCTCACGACGTCACCTGCTGGCGGTCCAGCGCCCTGCCGCCCGCCAACTACGACTCGCCGCCGGATAACGTGTCGCTGACTCTTTCCCTCGGGAAAAAGTATGAGCTGACATACGTGAGCCTCCAATTCTGCCCGAAAGCCGCCAGACCAGATTCCGTGGCGATCTACAAGAGCGTCGACTACGGCCTGACATGGCAACCGTTTCAGTTCTACTCGAGTCAATGTAGAAGGGTTTATGGGCGTCCGAATAAGGCGACGGTTACTGCCGCTAACGAGCAAGAGGCAAGGTGCTCTGATTCCCACCGATTAGGAGGCGAGAGCGCGGGAGGAGCTAGACTAGCTTTCAGCACCTTGGAAGGTCGTCCTAGCTCCGCGAACTTTGACGTGTCTCCTGTACTACAAGACTGGGTGACAGCCACCGATGTGAGGGTTGTCTTCAACCGACTGCACATGGTGAATGAAGGCGACGAGGTGGACGGGAAGACTCAGGCCGCTCAGGGGAGTCAGAACTACGCGGTGTCAGATTTCGCCGTCGGGGGTCGTTGTAAGTGCAACGGGCACGGGTCGCGGTGCATCCCCATGAAGGGGGGTGAGGGGGCGGTGGCCGGGTCCTCTGGTTCTGTGACGCAGCTGACGTGTGACTGCCGACACAACACCGCCGGGAGGGACTGCGAGAGATGCAAGCCCTTCCACTTCGACCGGCCCTGGGGACGCGCTACGGCCCGCGACGCCAACGAATGCAAAGGTTGGTTTACGACCTCCTAGATTTATGACCCCTTTGTGTCGATAGTCATTAGCCGGCTAATCGTTTCCTCCGCATTGCATATCTGCAAAAACAAACATTTTGTTATTTAATTTCAACAGCTGTCGTTTTGTTTGTTTACTGGCGCGTTGATGTTTTTGTCCTGTTTCTTCTAAGGAATCCTGAGGCGGTAAAATAAGCGAAGCTAGTTTTTGAAGCCTTTCCACGCGTGCAGCGTGGTTATTGATGATGACGTTTAAAATGACGACGATACCGCAGATACCGGACTGCATTCACATAGGAATGTGCTCTTCTATTTTCCTTTAGATAATGTTAAGCTAACATACTACAATAGCGATAATAGATGTTGCGCCTACGCATCTCTCGAGTATGATTTGTGACCGAAGCACCGGCATTACCATAAATTTACTAACCATAGACTATGGCAGCTCAAGGTTTTTTATTTCGGTTACATAACGAGGAGGTGAGCATTTTATGATTGAGAATAAAACTAATTACGGCAAGTCTTTCAAATTAGCTGCGGCACAAAAAAATACTGACCAAAGTTTCCAGAGTCCATAATAACAATAATGAGTACCCAAGCTTGTTTGAATACTGCTTTGATAATGATGAAGCGGGCATAATTGGGCAAACATAATAAATTCAATCATTCGAAACCACAGGAAGTGGTTATCTCGCTACTAGGTGAGGTGCTGCAAAAACATTTATAATTTGGAAACGGACTACAAACAGAAACGTCTGTTGACTGATTGATCACCAGAGATATACAAATTACCAAGATAATGATAATTATGCAAAGATAATTAAAACATGAACAACGACAAATTAGAGAGTTCACAAACGTTACTAAATCGATATAATATGTTACATGATGAACGAATTCATGGTTCAATAGCCTTCTTTTATCTCAATACAAAACAAAAATAATACCAAGAAAAAAGCTTATCACAAAAGCTGAACCGAATGACCGAAGCTGTCATTAAACCACAGTTAAATATCAATGTGTACAACTTCTTTGCAACGGCAATAAAAAAGCCCTTACCGAATTAAATATCAATTATAAATATTACTTTGTTGGTACAGGTTTTATATAAAGCGTCGTAAATATCCAAGGTATCGCAATAAATATTTCAGAGTAATTGCTATCTTATTGAGTGTGAAATAAGTTGGAAGAATATTTAAGGCTAGTGGCTTTTCCCTCTTTCGGAAAGAAGTGTTTTTTTATTAACAACAAATAAATCAAACCTTGCTTCATTCTTACAATAGTATTCTAGAAATGCATTGAAAGTATAAATCGCTTAGAGTTCTCACATAAAACCACGCAAGTAAACAATGATTGTTAGTAGTAGTATAATAATTATGTTACAGAAAATTGCAAAATAAAGTATCTTCCAAAAAAACAGTATAACAAGAAAACGGATACAATAACTTCTTGCAACATGGAGATAAAATAAGCTGCTGGCCTTAAAGGGGAAAGTCCTATGGTAGGTACTGTTATGTACTGTTTATGACTAGTAACTGAAGATTTGTTACGTGGCTGTGATTGCCGTCAGTAACTTTATAGCTACAAAGAGTATCCGAGGAACCTCTCGGTAGGTAAAATAGAACCCCGCAGATAGACAAAGGAACATTCCTCAAGTTTTTCATGCCCTAAATATAATCTTCCTGATTTAACTAAGACCTGTACAATACGCACAAAGCTCGGAGGGGAATCAGTGTAGATAAACTTTTTATTGCTGGAGCACGTGAAGAACTGTTTCGCCTGTCGAAAAACTGACAAGAATTTTGGAGCTGCCTGCCAAGTCCCAGAAGTGCAGACTTCAAGAGGCTCTAAGTATATATAGAAGGAGAATAACTCAGAATTTAACATTACATCCAATTAGTCAGTTTTCGTTGCTTGGAGAAATGATTTTCTAATCGTAAAAATGGACACCTTATATCCGCATATCCTTAACAAAAGTGGAACTGCTGGAGGTAATGAAACTGTACGCAAACATAAAGATATACGGCAAAAAATCCTATTTATGGGTTGCTCTTCTTTGAACCGTACTTAATCGAGCAATCCTTTCCAAAAAACCAGAAAACTTTGCATTATTTACAGCTATTTCTAAAGCTTTATTAAAACGTAACCGCTTCAGATGTCGTCAAGATATACAACCTCTTTTGTATCTTAATTCAGACGACAGACAATATCCTTGATATACCTTCAACCCGTGGGGAGGATCAGAGACTATTCACCAGAATAATTTGACCCCTCTGGTAATTTGTTTCAAAGCTCTGTAAAGGCCTTGGTAGACAGCCATCGGAAGACGATCATCGGTTTAACTCATTTGATCTCTATCGTCGGAACGAAGAGATAATGTTATTTTATTACAAGGTTTTAGTGTTACATTTGTATTCTTGGTGTAAGATTTATCGTGATTTATTTTGTTGTGTTATTGATATTAACTTAAGATTGGTTTAAAAGTATCATTTCTTCTACTTACAACGCGTTTGCGTCACATTTTTTGTTATTAACATATTTTTTGTTATGGTGTCCAATTATTTTTTCCCTTCATCATCAAAATATGCCGACAAATAATGAGTCATATGACGTGTGCTGTTAATTACGATAGAATTACGGCAAAAAGTATCCTCAAATTGACAGATAGGAGAAAAAATAACCACTGAATATGTATAACATGAGTTCACAATTATTACAATTCTTAATGACTATCATTTGATGATGCAAAGAATTTAAATCCGGGTAGGTATAGCGTATGATTTTTGTATACGTATGTAAATGTATGTCAATTAATAACGTGGGGGCGTATTGTCAAGAGTGAAGTAATATGAAAAGCTCTGCATTTAACTCGCACGCGGACTTTAAGTAACTGACTGGAACATAACTTTAAATAATATAATTTTAAAATTCGTAATCACATAAACACTAAAGAAGAGGAATAAAGCTAAGAGGATAAGCTCGCCTTTGTACACTTTTTTCTATATGTTGTTTAGTCCTGTGTAATGTTTGTGTACAAATTGCAATAAAGTTATTATGAATTATGAATATCAATATTAAGATACGGTGTTGTGCAGCTTGACTTGGCGGAGCACTGCCGTGTTCTCAGATCCTCCTGAATCTTTCTTCAAGTTTTTAATATTTGCAGTTAAGTTCATCGACTTGATTAATGATTACACAATAGTTGCGGTTTAGTGTCTAATTGTTGTTTACATGCCGGCTGTCTGTCTGTCTGTCACTGAAGCATGATATGTGCAACGGATAGCATAGTTATTATTGTCGGTAAGGCTAATTAATTAGCTCGGAGTATTGGATCGGAGTATGCGGAAGAAATTAGCTTTCATTTCATAGTGGATTTGACATCACACACAACATATATATTTTTGTCTTGAGGGTGATACTGGCAGGTAGGATGGTTTAACGATGATGGTCATTTATGAATAAATACAGCAAAAAAAAATTCTTTGCTAAAATAAATGAAGTTTTTATACAAGGTTTTTTTCCATTTCGTAAACCGCCATTATGTTTATTTTATTGTATTTTGTTTAGGAAGGCTAGAATACCTAAACATTCCATCCATAGCCGTAAACACTGGAAAGTTGACATGGTGCCAAAGAAGATAAGCGCGGATATACGGTCAACTGTAAATACTCGACTCTTATCTAAAACTAGAGCTTTGTCGACGGGAAAAAATGGAGTAAAATGGTGCTTTGTATCCCAAAGAGGGCGTCGAAAGAGGTTAAATGCTGATATGTAGTCTGTGTTGTATTTGTAACCTCTTTGGTTTAATCAAGTTCAAGCGATTTTGCATTTGTGTGAGTACGTAATAAACCTATTGCTATTGGGTTGCTAATTACAGAACTTAAAGATTATGGAATCCAGCCAGAGCGTTGAATACACTGTTTGTATGGTTCCAGTAATAATACAAAGCATTTCAAGAATTTGAAATCTTCTCAAAGACACTATTGTTACATCTAGATTGTATGGTGCATGGCATTTAGCAAACGAACCTTACTAAAGGAATTATATTTTATTACCTACTTTGTAAAATAACTTTATTTTACTGGTCTATAAAGGTATTCTAATACCTCTCCAGACATTATTGGAAACTAATTTAGTAATTAACTAATACGTATTTTCACGGTGTAAAATTCGATAATTGGTTACTATATTTAATTAAATAATTGGTTACTTTGGTACATCTGAATTACATTAACAACCCATCTCATACGGGTTGGCAAAAAATGTCTCAGGGTTGGCTAGTTATTAAACTAATAAGTTAAATTTCACGAAATTGTTATTATCTGAATAAGCTGACATACTTATCAGTGGCGTGTCATGCCATGCCACACCCATAGTTCACGTTTAATTTGAAAAAAGTCATATTTTTTATTATTTGTTTATTAAAAGCAGAAATTATAAATATGCAAAAAAGAATAGGTCCACGGAAACCACAATGGGTTTGTATGTGGATCCTTGATTACGCTTAGATATTATAACATCTTATTTTTGTTGTTACACTGGGTAAGTACTGACATAATGTGAAAAATATATTTGGTAGGTATTTACATTATTTGCTTTTTTACACACAACAAAAACACGGAAATAATTGTAAGAAACTAAAAAAGTCCCAAAAAAAAAACGGTTTTTCACCCCTGCTCAAGTTAGCACGAGCTTTATTTGTTCGGAAAATTGGATGTAGCATTACTGAATAGTCACAACACAAACAACATACTTATGATTAGTTGAAATCGGAATTTTCTCGAGGTAAAAGTCTCTGCCGACTGGGGTAACTGGCGCTGACTTCTCAACTGCTCAATAAATTCACACACCTACTTCTCCTTTCGATACAATCGTTAACAAATATCATTGAAGACAAGAAACAAGAAAACTCGTGTTTTTTGGCACCTCACCAACTAGCATTATACGAATAGTAGTTCAAAATGAGATGAGACTTCGGCATGTTAGAGAGGGACGTAAATCACAGTCGGTTGTCTCCTTTTATTTACCGATTTGACACGGATAATTGCGCGATGGTTGTGTTGTGTGACGGATCCCTGATGTACAGTACAGGGCCATTGTCTTGGCACGTCGTCGGGGGGCGAGACTCGGCGTTTGACTTGGCGGGAGAGAGAGAGAGAGAGAGAGAGAGAGCGACACGAGAGCCGACGTGCCAAAAAAATGGCCCCGTACTGTAACTACTTTTGGACTTTGTTTATTTCGAGCCATAGCCCCGGCGGATTCACAACCGGCTGCCCAAAGTTTGACAGGCGTTCAAAGGCCAGTAATGTACCGCTCTCAGGTCTGAGAGTTGTCTCATCTCATAGCCACAATGATCCGCCATATCAAATCTGTATTCTGATTCAGTTGAAAATCCGTCTGATTTCTAACTCAGCTGTAAAGTTTCTTTCGTTTTTCTTTCCACTTCAGTTCAAATAAAGCTGGCATAGCTTCGACTCGTCAACGGGAGTAAATTGACAAGTTTATTGTCAGCTCAGTTGGCACTGGCAGCCTGGATGCTTGCGCCAGGGATAGCCAACCATTGTACGGCATAGACACTTTCGACTTTGTAAAGCAATAGGTCGTTTGATAGGTTTTTAACGAGCTGGTGTGAGTTTTAGATAGTCTAGCTAGTAAGACTATTATATTTCAACACTTCGCACATTTTGCTTTATGTGAGTTATATACTCGTTTACATGATTTTATTGGTAAAAGAGAGATTGTAGTAAAGCACGGAAGTTATTCGCAGGTTTGAACGACGGAGATAACAAAGCTCATAGATTGACTTTCCAAAGCTCTTGCCAACAAAACGCAATTTGTTTAAAAGTCGTATAAATGTTCGTTTACTTACCAGACGTGTTTAGCATAATTGTATGGACGGAATACGAATACGATTTCAATTATTACGAATTACGAATACTTTATGAGGCCCTGTTCAAAATAGTCATGATTGCAAGTCCTATTGAACAGACAAGTAAATCATACATTTTGTATGTAAAATAAAAGAAGAATCTGTAACGTTGAACTAATTGAATGATGCTGACAATAATAAAACAACCGAATGGAGAAGCTCCTCATTCATTCATTCATTCATTCATTCATTCATTCATTCATTCATTCATTCATTCATTCATTCATTCATTCATTCATTCATTCATTCATTCATTCATTCATTCATTCATCATTCATTCATCATTCATTCATTCATTCATTCATTCATTCATTCATTCATATTTATTTATTGCATATCATTAACAATGATACCCCGTGGGGCACTACAATATGAGTGTTCATTAACATATGACTTCAAAAAAGAAGGGGGTTATCAATTTGGCTGTGTTATGTATGTTTGTTTTATCATTTTTTTATGTATGTTACCTCGAAATTGGTATTATTTGTGAACCGATTTCAAAAATTCTTTTTTTTAATATGAAGAACCTTCAGGTTGGTCCGATTTTTTGAAAATCTAAATCGGTGCAGTTCTTAGGTTTCTACATAGAAAATACTGTCTGCTTTTAAAAAAATTACATTATTTTTCTCGTAATGAAAGAATTATGTTTTACTTTTTAGTTCGTATAAAATAAAGACTGTTTCTTAGTTTTTTAAACTTTAATTTATTAAAAAAAAGGCTTAGTTAGTTTAGTTTAGTAGTGAGACGCCCTCTGGAACCGGGGTGTGACTACATCTATGTGTGGAGGGCATGTTTCACTAATGTGAAATACGTGTACGTGTAGCTCCCTCGTCGTCGGTGGTTCTCTATTTGTAATCTGTTGCGGTGGGTGCTTCCAAGTTTCCACGACACGGTTTGAACTTTGAATCGATCTCCTTGTTATGGGAGCTCAGATAGCAAACCACAGTAAGTAAAAGTAAATTAGGTAAATGTAGATGAATGTCCCCACCGAGGGGTGCAGGCCGTTTGCAGGATACGAGTACTCAAGAGCAAATTATAGCATTCCTCTGTAAATATGTCTGATATGATAACCTTGCATTGGAAGATTAGATGATTTTGCCCAAACTGAGAAACTTCTTGAAAAAGAATGGGTTAAACGGTTAACGAAAGATATATGGAATAATTTAAACGTAATTAGGTTTTAAAAAAGTGGGCCGATTGTGCCTCCGCCACCCCGTATGGGAAAATTCGTGACGC
Organism: Argyresthia albistria; assembly: GCA_963457715.1. Taxonomy (NCBI): domain Eukaryota; kingdom Metazoa; phylum Arthropoda; class Insecta; order Lepidoptera; family Argyresthiidae; genus Argyresthia; species Argyresthia albistria. The sequence goes on along the minus strand of OY735265.1, from coordinate 11,283,501 downwards.
TATGTTATGCATATGTAATAAGGTTTAATTGTCCCATAAAAAATGGCCGCCTTCAACTGTGTCTTCTACCCCGCATGCGCATGGAAAGCGTAATTTGTTTGTCCGAGTTCCTTATTGAAAGCTATCGCAGAGTAGTTTATAATATGCACACATAAATTGTCGCGCTTGCCCCCTTTTAAGCATTAAAGTGTGACAATGACATAAATACGTGATTTGTCACTAAACTCACGAAGTATTTTGGCAACCTTCGCGGGATGTTTCACGTTACCGGACTAGACTGTTCGCCAGACAGTGTGACTTATTATACCAGGGCCTGTTTCAAGTAGTCCTGAAAAAATATTGCATATATTAATAAATCATGTTGTAGGTATGTATTGTATGTGAGCCATAATTATTCATTTCTTAACATTGAAATATATTTTAATATTATAAATAATCATGACGTAAGTTTTATATAATTGAAACAAAAAGTAAACTTTAGAAGAAACCGACTTCCACAAACCCTATTTGATTAGATTGAGTTTAATACTATCTGTAACTACTTATCCCCCCCCTTGGGGAATTAATTTTGTCAAATACTATATCAGTGCTACCCCACGCGTCTAAGGAACCCCTGTACAAAGTTTCATGACTCTAGGTCCACCGGTTTAGGCTATGCGTTGCCTGCCCGTCAGCCACGCATTGTATTTGTACCTAGTATTGAGCAGATCTGGTGGCCATATGTGGTCTTCATCAGCAGTTCCGCATCACAATATTATGCTATGTGCATTTGCACGAGTTATTATGAAAAACACAAAAATCACTATAGGTCTGCCTATAATATTTGAAGAGTTCTCTCGATTTCTCCAGGAGCCCATCATCAGATCCTGACCTGGTGTCAATGGGACCACCCTTGAGGTATTACCTATACGCCGAAAAAAATCATAATTGGCGGAGTTATCGCGTAACAAACATAGAAAAAAAAAAAAACATACGGGTCGAATTGAGAACCTCCTCCTTTTTTTGAAGTCGGTTGAAAATACAAGTAAGTAAATCGAGAGCAAAAAACCTTTAAATTAGAACGATCTACTTTTTGCGATATACCTTGATATATATTACAGGATATATATTTGCGATATATATTTGCGATATATATTACAGGAGTTATATCATATTTGTTATTTATAATATAACCACTTCTAACTATAATAGTCCTACAAAAAATAATGTTGTCGCCACACTCTGAAGCTGATTCTTTAAATATATTCTAAAAAAAATTTAGTAATTCAATTTTAAACTAAACGCAACGGATTCTCAAGTTGTAAATTAAACAGTTCCCTTCTTCATTTAAATCAGCGAGACAAAGGGCTAGCCTTTAGCCGCAGCTACGAAGTATGAAACTTACCTAAATATGTATGAAATATGCTTTCGTTTTTCCCCGGAAGAGGGGTCAGCAGGGACTAAAAGTGAGTTAAATTTTAATAATAATCGTCGCCGAATGAATAGCAGTTAGTAAGTATAACTCCATAACTCTATAGTTTGACAGGTGGGCGTGTGTCACACGTCAATCTGTCAATGTCGGTAGCCAGTACAGTCGAACCAGTTTCACGTGGAATTTGTTGATTTTGGCAAATTACAAGTTCAGTTTTTGTCAGGCAACTTATTTTGTAAAATTGTATTTTAGGTTTCCGTAAATTCTAAATAAGTCTATTTTGCCGTGTTGCCATCGATACCAGCTCAGCCAAAAAAACTACAAATTAAATAAACAGGGTCGCCTGCCCTATAGCTGCGGCCATGGATATGGAGTATCTAAAATAACTGGCTAAAATTGGGCATTTGAATCTCTACCGTAATAGAAAAGGAGTGACGCTACTTTATTGTTATTGTAAACAGCAGCGTCACGCTTTCCCATACGGGGTGACAGAGAAACTATTTAAAATGTAGGACAACTAAAATTCGTGCCAAGAATATCGGGCCCCACTGTTCGTCAGAAGCAGTATTTCATTTAAACCTACACGTGTCAAAGAACAAAAAAAAACAAGGCGACAGACGTGTCACGTGGACAAACAAAAGTGACAAACGATGAACAAACAAACGTAAAATATTAGTTGGGGGATCGATGGGGGCGCGGGCAGCGTAGTGGTTTCTTTGAGCTGACGAAATTCATGATGTCAATGTGTCGTTCGTGAAAGAATGCACCAGTAATTATGTCATATTACATATTAGCGAAACATTAGTTTTAAGGCCCGTAAAAAATTCGCGGAAAAAATCGCTAAATTGTATGCAGTTCGCGGGAAAAAAATCGTACGTACGGGCCTTAATAATAGTTGTCTGTATTTTTTATCGGTTTTATTTTAGGATATAGAGGTAGACCGATAAGGACTTCAGCCCCCCTAGACAAAGTTAAACGCTAGCGAAATGAAACGATATTTATTTATGTATGTGATTTGACATTTGAATAGCGAATGCGATGAATTATTCTTATCATAACGTCGCGCGCGATTCACAGGGTTTTTCCCTGGAAAATGAATTCAAGTCTCGTCCGATTTTATTTCTCTCAAGATCTACTACATTTCCACTGCACAATGCACTTGAGTCAACAAAGATAAGCTCTAAGATGTTTTAATTAGCAGCTCCCAGATTTTGTAAATGAGTTGTTATTGTTCCACTTAAGGGTTAGGTTTTAGACTATCAGCACATTGTAACTTAGCCACTTAGGCACAATAATTCTGCCATCTCGTATGGGAAAAAGTGTAACGCTGTGGGGGTTGCTTGTTGTTATGCGTCTGCAGATATTTAGAATTGTCAAAAGCTTTGAAAATATTCTGGGGTATGTGTTGCGACGGTTATGCTTGGCGCACGGAGTGAGTAAAGAATTGAAGGACAATACTTTATGAAGAGTTGTCAAAGTAATTCAGATAATAGTGAGGACTATAGAAGAGCGAGAGAGAGACAGAGAGAGATAGAGAGAAAGAGAGAGAAAGACTCCTTCTCTCTTTCTGAAAGAGAGAGGATATTTGAAGAAGGGTAGGCAATGACTAAAGACCTCCATTTGCTACGATTCTGGCATACATCTTTCGCTTCCGTAATTATCAATTAAAAACCATTTAGCACCAATACACCTGATAAAGTACGCCAAATAACCATGAAGTTTCCTTCACCATACCACCAAACAAAACGTATTATACCGGAAATTTTCCACGCTCCCATCTTTCTTCACAACCTATACGAACTTCGGGTAATAAATCAAACAATTTTGGGACATCATCAAAATAAACATTGACTATTCAGTTAGTATAAACATGCCTTCTCAACTTTATGAGTTGTTGGCACGCGATTCCTCAATTACCTTAAGAATGAGGGGCTTCTCCTGTCTTTAAAAAGCTACTTTTCGTACCGACCTTGGTTTGCTGGAACAATCTCTTGTTAGGGATAGGTAAGTTCGCCTTTGAAAAATGTTTTTCATAAGTTTTTACGAATAACGAGACAGCTACGACTTCAAGGAGAGTCAGAAATCCTAAATAAAATTTACTTATGTGGTGCTCTTTGAGTAATAATACTCAAAGTGTGTGCTATCTTTAAATTTTCAGGATCTTAAAGTGTCTTGTGATAAAAAGCTTCGGCGATGGGCTGGCCTTGTCACGCAAAATCACATGCTGGCGTGCCTATGCTTGTTTATACTACAAGTCGAACAGTGGTGTAGTTTATTTTATTCTCTGGACAATAAAGTTATTTCCTTTTGACAAGTAAAAAGTGGTGAAGTTTATTTTATTCTCTCGACAATAAAGTTATTTCCTTTTAAACAAGTGCAAAGAATGATGCATCAGATCGCATTGATTTAGTGAAATAATACCAATTAAACTAAATAAAAACACAAACAGTCTGTGAAGTGAGTTGAACCGTAGCCGTGGCAAATGATAATAGCCCCCGAATCGGAAAGGCCGTGAATTCAATGGAATATGGCCCTCGAAATGTGAAGTTTTACTCGATTTTATTATGTAGTAGCAAGTCTCAACAATATTCACCTTTCTCTTTCGCCATTTTTAGGAGAAAAATAATGTGCTATACGTAAAAAAGAAGCAAGTGAATGCAAGGCACTTATTTTAGTGCCTAGTCGCTTGTATTTTAGTGCCTAGTCACTTGTATTTTAGTGCCTAGTCGCTTGTAAAGGATCGTCAACTTTGTTTAGTAAATTTAATTATTTCTCTCGCCTCTTTCCTTACTTCCAGCATAAATAAAGACCCTCTACTCATACCTCCATATCTAATCCATATTGGACTCGTGACTGGCTAAACACGATTTTGCCTCTGCTACCCCGTATAGGAAATTGTGTGACGCTTTGTTGTAACTCGTTAGCCGCCTCGGATGATGATGCGTATCTTCTACAGGTCGCGTCATATTTCTTGGCGCCTGATTGCCATTTGGAGGAGGAACCCACTCACCCTTGCGAGGAAGAGAGGTTATACATCCTCCACTCATCACTCAGGTGTAGAGAATCATGGCGTGGCCAGTACCTTTAGCAACTTTGCTAGATGATTCCTTTACAAAGATGAAACAAAAAAAAAAGATACGCGTGTAGCACCGTACACGTGTTAGAAGTAAAACTTCTGTAGCTAGATCATTAAGTGGTACCTATACTATACACCTATACCTACCTATACTAGTGGCTCTGTGAGCTGTAGACCTCGCGAGTATGTCGGTGGGAAAGCTGAACTGCTAACACACATAAAAAAAATAACCCAAATAATTTTCTTTCAATAACACATACAAACTTATGAATGTACCTGGTTACGTACATGCAGTATGAAAGTAGCCGCACCAATAACTTTGTAAACCACATTTCGCGATCTTTTATACAACCTATTGACTTTTTACTAAAATTATATAATCTGTTTCACTCTCATAGTCTTTACAAATCCAACGACACCTCATTTGTTAATATCCATCGAGCTGTTTGGGTTGTAGCGGTTTTTTTACATTTTAAAACCCCATATCTCCGCCATTTTGAAAAAAATCAAAAAACTGGCTCGAGTAAAAAATTCTATTTATTTTTTCAACCTGCTCACAAAATTTCACGAGAATCGGTTCATAAATGCGACCTGTAGAGGAGAACAACCGGACATACAAAAGCATTTTTGCCCAAACCTGAAACGGAGACGCTTCGCTCGCTTTGCTCGCTCATCTGTTTCACTCTCATGATCTTTACGAATCCAACGACACCTCATTTGTTAATATCCATCGAGCCGTTTGGGTTGTAGCGATTTTTTTTCTCCGCCATTTTGAAAAAAATCAAAAAACTGGCTCGAGTAAAAAATTCTATTTATTTTTCCAACCTGCTCACAAAATTTCACGAGAATCGGTTCATAAATGCGACCTGTAGAGGAGAACAACCGGACATACGAAAGCATTTTTGCCCAAACCTGAAACGGAGACGCTTCGCTCGCTTCGCTCGCTCGGTCAACTAAAAGAGATTTAAATTTCCAATTTTGAGATCCAAACTCTGCTTCAAGTTACTTTTAAGTTTCAGACGTCCGATTATTTGAAATTATTTAAACTTGTACTTACTTTTAATACGTCATGTCATTTATTTCCCACCATTCCTTATCTACAATTTGTCGCGCTCGTGGTGATATACTTAACTCATTCAATAGTGTCACTACTATTGTTCTGAGGTCACTACTATTTGCATCTCGCTCAGATTATATACCATCTGACGTCACGTCTTTTAGCTGTCTCGCTCAAATGTATGCATTGCTTTGCTTGTTTTAGAAATCCATATCGACCCGTGTGACATTGATGAAACTCTTTTCTTACAAACTGTATGGATCGCATCGCACAGCTGTCAAACATAAGTTCCGGTTCCAACAAAGAGGTTGAACGAAGTAGTTTTTGGTCACGTCACTGGTTTTGTTTATCCCAGCCAGCGGCGGCGGCGGCGGCGGCGCCATCTTGGCCATACCGGAAATCAAGAACTCGTGGAAGAATGCTTAAAATAATTTTTATTTCTTAACGTTTCATCAGGTTTTTCTCTCACTAATTAACATTCTTTATTGTACGAATGTATTATTATCTTATCTGATTAGTTAAAAACCGTATTGAAAATAGTTGCGGTTTTAAAAGTCTTCAGCCGACCCTGACGTCACCGATTCCAATTTCCGTTACATTTCTTAGCCACTCGTGATAGCACCCGGCTAGCAGCAATTGAAAAGCAAATAGGTATATGAATAACCCACAGTTGAGAGGTTAAATAAATTTTACCCCCGTGCCCCAAGAAGTTTTACTTCAAAAAAGTTGGAAGAGTAGAGTGCAGCATAGTTGTATCGGTATTCCACGATATCTCTATCGTTAGCCAAAGAGGTCTGGCTGTTATTAGCATTAGCTAGCACAATAATGATGTGCCAAATCTTCAACAAGGTTGAAATTACCTTTCCATAATTCTTGCACATCAATAAATTCAGGCACATACATTGCTTCTGTCTGGCCCCACACTATGTTACCCTGTGACGTGGGCACTCGTGGGAACCAGAAACAGCGACATCACAAACACAAATATTAAGTGACATCTTTATTCAAAACACGGTTAATCATCATGTACTTTTAGAAGTCAATTGCAGTTTTGGCAATAATAGACGCTATTCCACTTTATCGAGTCAAAGACAATGGGACATTTTCAAAGCTGATCCAAATTCTGGGAAGTTATTTCGATGTTCGTGATCCAACAATTTTCGGAAACGTTATTGTCCAAGTTTATGATGTAGGTTAAACCGTCTATTTATATAATTTCGGTGTTTGTTTCTTGATTTGATGTTCTTAGAAATGATTTTCGACTCTACATTATTGTTTTATAGTTCCTAGGAACATACGATATTAGTAGTATTTTTTCAGGCCGGAACTGAGAAATGCGTTTGTGTGTGTGTGTTCGTGTGCTTAAAGGTCTTATACGACGAAGTGTAAAAGTTGCATCAGTAGTGGTGTGCTCTTGAAAAGCAGCCCATTGTCGGGCCTTGTGAATGCGCACAATAGTAATTACATTCTATTCTATTCTACACCACATATTTATATTAGTGTTACTAATAAGTTGCATCTATATTTGCATCGCTTTATAGGGAAACGTACTTACATTTGCGTTCAAGGAAACCTATCCCAATGAAGTGTCACGTGAGCAGAGTAAACACAGTGCTGCAACAATGTTGTAAAGTGCAAAAGGTATCGCTTACCTAGAACGTGACTGCGAAGTAACAGATGTTTGAAATACGTCTACAGTATATTTTAGCTAATTATCGTTACTGACCACATAAATCAGCCTTAAACGTACCTTTGTAGCCTTTATTTAAAGTATATTTTTGGATGGACAGTTTGGGCAAACATTGGTGAAATCTTTGACCATATTGGCAATTGTAAAAGCACAATGCGATGCCCCCAACTGTCACATTTGGGTACAATTTTAGTTTCTACTTGTCCATTGTCTCTTTATACGATTGCTATTGTGAGAAAGGTAAGTATTGTGCATGGGTGGGTAATTTAAACTTGTTATGTCACTGAATGTTAGTAATGACTGGTTGCTTCGAAGTAACGTAGCAAAATGTAGGTGTAGAGTATGGCAATGCCAGGCGTTCCATGTGTGACACAAATGTAGGTGTAGAGTATGGCAATGCCAGGCGTTGCATGTGTGACACAAATGTAGGTGTAGAGTATGGCAATGCCAGGCGTTGCATGTGTGACACAAATGTAGGTGTAGAGTATGGCAATGTAGGTGTAGAGTATGGCAATGCCAGGCGTTGCATGTGTGACACAAATGTAGGTGTAGAGTAGAGTATGGCAATGCCAGGCGTTGCATGTGTGACACAAATGTAGGTGTAGAGTATGGCAATGACAGGCGTTGCATGTGTGACACAAATGTAGGTGTAGAGTATGGCAATACCAGGCGTTGCATGTGTGACACAAATGTAGGTGTAGAGTATGGCAATGCCAGGCGTTGCATGTGTGACACAAATGTAGGTGTAGAGTATGGCAATGACAGGCGTTGCATGTGTGACACAAATGTAGGTGTAGAGTATGGCAATGCCAGGCGTTGCATGTGTGACACAAATGTAGGTGTAGAGTATGGCAATGACAGGCGTTGCATGTGTGACACAAATGTAGGTGTAGAGTATGGCAATACCAGGCGTTGCATGTGTGACACAAATGTAGGTGTAGAGTATGGCAATGCCAGGCGTTGCATGTGTGACACAAATGTAGGTGTAGAGTATGGCAATGACAGGCGTTGCATGTGTGACACAAATGTAGGTGTAGAGTATGGCAATACCAGGCGTTGCATGTGTGACACAAATGTAGGTGTAGAGTATGGCAATGCCAGGCGTTGCATGACACAAATGTAGGTGTAGAGTATGGCAATGCCAGGCGTTGCATGTGTGACACAAATGTAGGTGTAGAGTATGGCAATGCCAGGCGTTGCATGTGTGACACAAATGTAGGTGTAGAGTATGGCAATGCCAGGCGTTGCATGTGTGACACAAATGTAGGTGTAGAGTATGGCAATGTAGGTGTAGAGTATGGCAATGCCAGGCGTTGCATGTGTGACACAAATGTAGGTGTAGAGTATGGCAATGTAGGTGTAGAGTATGGCAATGCCAGGCGTTGCATGTGTGACACAAATGTAGGTGTAGAGTATGGCAATGCCAGGCGTTGCATGTGTGACACAAATGTAGGTGTAGAGTATGGCAATGTAGGTGTAGAGTATGGCAATGCCAGGCGTTGCATGTGTGACACAAATGTAGGTGTAGAGTATGGCAATGCCAGGCGTTGCATGTGTGACACAAATGTAGGTGTAGAGTATGGCAATGCCAGGCGTTGCATGTGTGACACAAATGTAGGTGTAGAGTATGGCAATGTAGGTGTAGAGTATGGCAATGCCAGGCGTTGCATGTGTGACACAAATGTAGGCAGTTGGTAATATGTTTAAACTACCTACATACTTCTATCTACCAATACAATCCTCTGTCGTAATAAGAATTGCTTTACTATTTTTCTGTAAAGGTTTTGTAACGTGATTCCAACTAATTACTAATTTGCTCCTTTATTTGCATTTTCGAATATTAAGTAATTCTGTTCTCGAATTCATTCACAATATTCCTATTAGTATTCGTTGTTCCACTTTTACCCCATTGCATAATTTTAATACTATTAATCCTCGGATAATATTAATACTGGCCCTTTCGTGCATTTAACACCAACAATTTATACTGAGCACGCTGCGAACTTGCATTTAGGGCTAGTCATAGCCCTAATTATCCCTTTTATTTATTGTGTACGTATCGGTTTCATTGTCTCGCTAACTGGGGTGGGCTGTTTTTATTGGCAATATGTGCATTTCGCCTTTCGCCCCCGCAATATGGCGGGCACGCGGGGGTGAAATCGGTTGCATTATTCGCGAACTCGAATGTACCAAAAATTTAGGGAAAGTGACAGTATTATTAACGTGAATCTGAATGAAACTTCGTCGTAGCCCTAGGGCCTTTGGTGTAGTGTAGTTTAGTAGATTTGGTGACAATTATCAGAGAACTTTGTTTTGTTTTAGTTATATTAATGCAGATTTCAATAAAACAGAAAAAAATAATAGTTTTGGAATAAAGTTGCTGTGACTTACGGACGGACAGACAGACAGGCTTGACGAAACTATAAAGGTTCCTTGTTTCTCTAACGGAATCCTAAAAAACATATTGATCTGATACATTTTACGTACAAAATGTATTAGTTTAACTTTTTAATGGGACTTAAGGATTCGTTAGAGCTACCTCTTAGTCTTTCGCCACTATTTGTACAGCTTATCAAAAGTTACTTACCTTTTCCAAACTGGATATTATTTTGAACAAGCACAGGTCGCATAATGGGCCCATAATAAATTACTCAGTAGACAGCTTTTGGGCGTGTAAGAAATGTAAATAAAAACAATAAGTAGGTACAAATTCCAGCAAAGTAGACTCCGAAAGTAATTTACAAAGAACAACAGATCCATTAACTTGTCGCAACAATGTTTTCATCACAAATTGTTGTTAAGGCGACATCCCGAAATTCGCCCATTCTTTTATTTATTTATTTATTTACAATTTACAAAGTCAACAGCACAAAAACAGTTGAATATAGGCAGGATAACTAAGTCTAAACAAAGGCCAATTAATGACTTATATTTTATAGGCCAGACATGATTGGTAGGGGTGATATACATAAGATATTGGACGGGACGGGACGGGAGAGGAGGAGAGGGAAGTGTGTGTAGGGTTTTGTCGTCGTGTGTGAGGTTATGTGTGCTTGTGAGTGTAAGTGAGAGATGATGATTCTTACCCTCAACTGGGGTAATTTGCCGTTCTTACCCGATTATCGGAAGAAAATTGCCGACTAAATAAACCTGTCTTTAAATTGTTCATCAATCAATCGGACATTAATTTATTTAATAAATCCGTTTTGCCCGGGACTATTAGTCAAAGTGTCCTGATGGCTCTGGGATGCGGGACTCAGGAAAACGGCCGACGCAAATGACGGTCTATGACGAAGATGAATCGACGACGGTGCTATGTATCTTCGGCAAAAGTACTCCTGCAACCAAACCTGTTTAAAATCGACTGTAAATGTATTGGTTTAAGGATTTTCAGGCTCGGTTGTAGCTTTAGATCGTGTTCGAACTATTAGTAAAGATAATTTTGCTTGTAAAAGTTATGTGACAGATTAAAATATGGGTAATAAAGGTGTGTTTGTTTTCGTGTTGGGCGTCTAATGTGTGAGGTTTCGATGTTAATCCCTTACTCATTTTTTATTCTTGGGTAAGAATGTAACAAATGGGTCAATAAAACTCTTTTTTTAGGTTTATTTAAAAAAGGGTGGCTTAGTAGATACTTTAAGTAAAACTAGCTAGAACTTAAGTAAAACCGTTAACTTACGTTCTAGGTACTGGCACTTAAAGTATGTAAACTCAAGTAAACTAACAATTCCATATAAAATTGTATTGTACTTGAAATTATGTTACAAAACTTATTCCATATAAAATTGTATTGTACTTGAAATTATGTTACAAAACTTATTAAGGTCCAAGAAGATGATGGGGCTTTTAACAAATAGGCAGGTCCACAAAATTAAGACGATATCTACATTAGTATTATCAATCCTGCCCCCAATTTTCAGAAAAAGGGCATACTAAACTCCGTACACTTTTTAATCCTTCGAGCTGCGTGCCTCGGGCGCGGTCCGTCATCTGTCATCGCGCACGCATGGCGCTCACAGATTATCGCCACTGCTGTCAGCACAAAGCCACTGCGGAAGCCGTCTGGCAAACAACGCACCCTTAAATAAACACCCCGGCGATACACTCCCGACCTTAGCTGTAACAAATTAGGGTTTCAAGTCGAAAAAGGCTAATCGGCTAAGTTGAATTGGACCTGGGACATTCGAATTTGGAATTTTCGTCGTTGTGTAACAGGCTATATTCGAATATTTACTGACTTTGATCTCAACTTAGTTTATTTGTTCAAATTGAGACTTTACTTCCTTGGATTTTGGGTAGATTTTCGTGGGTGAAATATTGAGTGTAGTAAAATAAATAGACCCAACGTGCTTGCACGCGTGCTCTCGCATAATATCGTCCAAACAGATATGGTTGAGATGATTTGTCAACTTAAGCTTACCGGCAAGCAACATTGAACTTAATAACGGTAATTTAAGTAAGAGTTTCGTCTACCAGGGTCGTATTTTCTTTGGGTTTCAGCTAAAAAGCTTTTTCAAGACGTAAGTAACGTACAAAAAGTCGGGGAGTGAAATACGTGTTTGCATTGAAGTCCTGAATGTCATCGGGAGATTTCTTAGAATCATGTGACATGCCGCTATTCTTGGGTTTACTTACATACGCGTATTAATAAATCATATTTTCGTATGTTGACAAGAATGACGTTGAGTTTCGGGACACCCTGTAATGCCCTGTATAGACTTAGCGTCAAACCTTTTCCGTACGGAGTGGCAAAAGCACAGCTGTATGCACGTTTAGCGATTTAATATTAATTTTGCGTGATAGGGTGCAAGCCTCGTTCATCGTGTTTCCTCACCATATTTTCCATGACCGTTAGAGCGTCCGTGAAAAAACTTACAATTAAAATGTATAGTTAAAACATCATAAACATGTTTGGACTCAAATACGATTTGTAAAATAAAAGTTTCAACACGTTCGCATCTTAATTTCGAAACAAATAATAATAAATTTTATGAGTCCGTTTGACTAATTGGATGGAATGGCCGACTAATTTATTTGTGTTTTAATTCTCAACGGCAATAAATCACAGTTTTCTCTCGCGACTAGTTTGTCTTTACTTTATTAGCTTTGTTTTATTTGTAAGGCCAGATAGGTAGAACGCAAGTCAGCACTAATCTCGGGTCAACTGCTAATTTTAGCGTTATCAGGCGTTATCTATCCTTAAACTTTTGGGATTCAAAGATCTGGGACAGAAATATAATGGCTGCTACCGCCGCCGCCGCGCCGCTTTCAATTATGTAGTAGTTTATGAAACTGTTGCATAACGAGGGGTATTAAAACAAGAGTGGGTGTAGTATCCCACGAGAGTTTTAATACCTAGTTATGTGCAGTTTCATACACTACTTTATCTACTCTCATACGTATGTGTCTCTCCTACAAATCTTCCTGCCTGCCTCCAAGTAGTAGTACTTATCAAACACTGAGTGGCAGATTGGCTGTCAGCTATAGCTAAAAAAAAAACCTACGATACAGACTATCAAACACCTTGACTGTATGGTTTCATGACCCTTGCCTTTCCCAAAAAAAGTAGAACTGTATCGTTATGGAAAAAGTTTAATAATAACATTAGTTTTGTTTGAGAAGTAGTGTTATTTTATTTTTTTAATTTGATTACTTATATTGCGTTTATAAAGTTCGTAATTATGAATTCGATTTCAAGTTTGTAATTCGAACTTTATGACATGAGAGGAGAGTAGATAAAACCTATCTATCCTCAATCGGCCGATAGATAGGGTCAAAGTTGACATAATTACAAAATTGTCAAATCTATCTCTGGTAATCTGAAAATCATGGATACTCGTAGATAGGATATTGCAAATGAACGTTAATGTCTCCCAGTAGGTACATAATTATTCCCATCCCAAACATCGCAGAAGTCACGGCAAAATATGAATCAAGCTGACAGAAAATAATTTAAAAACGAATTTACGCACAATAAACATAAGTGCCTTTGAAAAACCGGCGGCCATTATGAAAAATTACGTTCAGGATGTGACGTCACAATTTATTCATCCGGACTTCCTGTCGGGCTAACGAGGCTCTTTGCGAAGGTGAAAAGAAAATTTGTAAGGGTGCATTCAGACGGGTGTGTTTTTGAACGCATGTTTTGGCAATCCAATCAAGGTTTTTTGCGTCAATAGGTATAGAACGAAATTTAAATTTTTCTGTAAGTATCTATTTTAAGTTACCTACGTCATTTGCTAGCCAATAACACTGATGTTTGATTCTTAGTTAAAATGAACATAGGTATTGGTGATAGACGACTTAAAACACTGAAAAAGTTACTAGAACTTGAGTTTTAATTGTTCTGATGCTGTCTGAAAGCCCTTTTAGGGTGTTTCCGGTCTGACAATAGACAGCTGTCTAGCTCTGTCTTGTCAACCGCTCGCAGTAACTTTTTATAGGGGGTTAGTTAGTGCTTAAATGCGTATTGCAATAAATGATACTAATGACGGTTTTGTCTGCATTGCCACACGGGGAAAGACTTAACTGAACATTCACATACAGGCACATACATTGAGTCTAGCCCTATACTACCCAACACATTGTAGGCACCAGAAACACCGACATCACAAACCTGTAAACATCCAAGACTTGAAAGTTTAATTTTTCCTCCCAGCCGGGATCCGAACCAAGACCTCTCGCTTGGGAAGCACAGGCATGGCAATAGCTACACCAAGAGCGCAAAATGCCGCCTCCAAACAAACCGGCATTTTGCGCCTTCGGTATGCGAGTCTGTACGCGACTCGCGGCCAGAGATCGTCACTTGTTGCTATGTAGATTCTGCCGACCGCGCGCGTGAGAAAGGGCTATGTTTTAAACTGGAGCTCCGTGTTTTGCCGGCAGCACAAGGTGTATTGGAGATGTTGCCCTGTGTTCTGCGCCCACGCTCGGTATTGGCACGCACGTCGCACGGTATCTCGCGCCGTGTATGTCTTCGCCAATGTTGGTTGTTGGTTGACAAGCCGCTAGTTAGTATAATTATGCCCGATTTCACCAACAGTCAGGGGCCACTTAGCTCTTTTTCTTAGCTGTCTAGCGATTGTTTCGGAGGCCGGCCTCTTAAATTTAGGGGGTCCCCTAGTAGCCTAGATGACCCTTAAAGTTAGGTCAAAGCGAAACATCCGGTAGGTGGCCCATGAAAGAAAATAAAGTGTTCCCTAAAGATAGGGACTGTTGGTGGTCATACATATTTCAGCAGCGCGGCTGCAGCGCGACAGCTGCGCGTTTGTTGCGCGACAGCCACGCGGCTGTAGCGCTGCGAGCGATCGTGGCGGATACGCCGTGTAGTCGCGTGTGATTAGTCTGCATTCGACCAGTGTTGCAAACGCATGTGTAGGAAGTTTCAAATTTTTTACATACGCGCCCCACAAGGATGTTCGCTACCGAAACATTCATATACATGAAATTCAATCTCGGCAATGATTGAAATTTATATTGGAAATGAAGACAATGAAGTCAGCCACCCCACGTCAAACGCTCATCTGCAGCGCGACTGTACAGAGCGCGACTAAGCCGCGCTGCAGTCGCTGTAATGTGAAGAGCTCCCGACTGCAGCGCGTCTGTCGAGCGACAGAAACGCTTATATGTGAAAGCGCTCTTAAGTCGAAGCACGAAGCCAAGCGTTGACAGGCAGGGGACCGCCACTTCTACGCAACTTAATGCAACGAACCTGTCAAAAAGCGTTAGTACCACGTGCCACCGCAAGCCAAAACTCGTTGGAAAGTTGTACTGATGTATTGCAGACTGGGGTGCTACATGGCTATATGGGTAAAGTAGCTTTCGCGGCTCCGGTCTCAGATCAATGAAACTCTTTTGCTTCAGGTTACATCCGGTGGTGGGTCGGCTGCGAGACGGAGCGGAGCGGAGCCGAGTCGTGTCAATAACAAATCATACCAAGAGCGCTATTGTGTCAGTTTGGCGGCCATTTGTCCATAGTCCATACACAGTCCATACATTTGACAAAATTGACTACCATCACAGATATTATAATATTATACTAATATAGATAGACCACGTAGAAAAAAATATGTGACCGGCGTAAACTGAGATGCTACGGAAGCTTCTTTCGTTCGAGGGTTTTATCGCTTGGTGCAGCACCATCGAAAAATTGCAAATACCACGAGATGACGCTAAGATACATAGGATTTATTCTAAGATTAGCGCCCACCTAGAAGTATGTTAACTGAAACCATGGCGTTTAAAGTACAAATTTTACTCCTCACGCCATCTCTTTTTGACTAAGGGTTACTCATTCTAATTTGTATGGGGTGAGCACCCTGTGCTACCATACACACCCCTCTCCCGAAACGCCGGTATGTGCCAAATGTGATGGATAACTGATTTTACTTGTTTTCCCGAAATTATGATTTCTTCAGTTTGGTTATGGAGAAATAAGATTTTACTAAAATCATAGAGAACCTAAGTTAATATTGTTTGTTTCAGGTATGAACGAATCTTATCCAAGATCTTGCGATTAATGATAAGTCGCTACGTAATAAATACAATACAACGCTACGTAAGTAAAATACATAATATTGTAAGAAATTGTACAAAATACATACTCCGAAGAGAGGTAGTATGGGTTTGCTGGAAGAAATCTCTTAATAGAGATAAGCTCGCCTTTGTCATGTGTTGTCCACTTTCAATTGTAAAATGTATTATTTTGTGCAATAAAGTATATAATAATAATAGTAGTATAGACATCCACTTGTTACAAAATAGGTAATCAATAACTTTATCTGAAAAGCTAGGCTACAATACATATCAAAATATTTTGTGACGTCAAGTTTGAAACATTAGCTATTAATGCAGCCATAACAAGAAACCTCTTAAAATGGATAAAGCCATTTCAAAACCTCGTAGAATGAAATGGCTATAAAAACATAAGTTGTCAACAGAAATCCAAACCTAATAAAGCAATGCAATTACCATCACAATACTCTGAAGTGTAAAATGCACTAGTAAACCGATATGCTAAACAACGTATCGACTAAAATACGACCAATAAAATCTTCTAACCAGTTGAAGATATCTATAAGAGGTTCCAGATAAATTAAGCGCCCCCTGTGGTTTTGCGTTTAGCTTTGAGTAGGGTTGGGAACTAAGCGATGTTTTATTGATGACGTTTCATTTTATCGATGTCGAAATCTAGAAGAATATTTTTCTTTCCTCGTCTTTAACTCTATTGGTGCTCCTAAACGAGTCAGGTTTTGCTGCAATATGTAGCCGGCAACTATTGGTGTCCCTCTCTTACTCACATCACATGTTAGAAAAAGACACCAATAGTTGCCGGCCACATATTACAGTGAAAATATGGCCCGTTTAGAAGCCCCTTTTAATAGATGTCATTTTAGAACTTTGTATGTTGCCGATGATTATGATGACTATAGTGTATTTAGTTATTATAATTACGTTAATTGTGTGTCTGGAATGTAAATAATTTGACTTTTTAGAACCAATGCAGTATTCAAGAGCATACTAATACGTGATCACAGGTATAATGTATCACAGAACAATTTGGTAACTTACTAATTCACATTGTTATACATAAAACATATACGTAAAAGTTATGTAGATGTGAAATGGTTAAAATCACAGTTAACGATCTCTTCTTAAGTTTCTTAACAAGTCCTTCTGAGAAGATTGCCTTCTCTCTTCTTTATCGATAAAAAATATCTTTTACCTCGGACATCCCTAAAACTTCTCCCATTACACCTTATAGTTTCCGCTTATAATTTCCACGTATTCCATATCGGTGCAACATATTGTACCATCAACGAATGTCACATCTGACCCCTTGCACCTTATTGCTTAAGAAAGCAGTTGTTTGTCCAAACCAGGAAGATGGTACGCACCAAGTTGGTACAGATAGCAATAGATTTAACTACTGAAATAGATCGACACAGCGTGAACTCAAACAATGTTGCCGATAATATCAATTTTTAACAGAATTGTAAGGGGTAGAAAGTAGATAGAATGACTGACAAAGGAGGCTCACCAGGGTCATACATGTGCGTGCATGCCTCCAGTCCACTCTGACAAAGGAGGCTCACCAGGGTCATACATGTGCGTGCATGCCTCCAGTCCACTCTGACAAAAGCTATTGAATTTATCTTGGATAGATTCGACCGATTTGAGCATGACATAACAGATCATTGCGTCAGACAATGATCAGACTAGACCATACAGCTTTCCAATGTTTTTTTTTGCTTACGCTTTTTGACAACTTCATAGCATTTAGAAAAATAAATATTGACCAGAAAATCATACAGATTGCTTATAGTCTCTTCGTGATAAGAATGCAGTAAATTCATCACTGTCCAGCTGCCTAGCCACGCCCCCCGTAACCAATCAAATAGTTTCCAATTATCAAGCCAAGTTCACAGTGACCAGTTGAAGGCAAACTTTCGAACGCGAAGGTTGTGCCCTGTCCTGTGACTGTGTGTTAACAGATGTAAATTTAAATTTCACTGCATTCTTATCACGAATAGACTGTAGTCAAGCTTAGTGAGCAAGTTGCGTATACTCGTCCAAAGATCTTTTGGCGTGTGAGTGGCTTTTACAAAGGGGCGTCACTTCTACGCAACCTCATACAATGGTCGTCTCAAAAATCATCAGTTTCACCTGTCATCGCACCCCAAAAGATCGCTACAGTGTGCCACCAACTTAGCTGTTCAGTTCGGTCGCTGGTGTCATGTAGTCTTCTCTTCATAATAGTGGACATAGTATAGTAGTATTCTCTTTGATGGCGGATGACAAGTCCGTAGTACCAATTTTTCCCACCTGAACAGCTAATTTGGTGGCTCTAGACAGCACGGCTCCCTGTAAACGTCAGTCACGCACCAAAAAATTGTTTGGAAGGCTAACGTCCATTTGCAATAATCTATCTATCCATTGTTTTCACACTACTAGAGTTAGATTTGACAGTTGCGCTATGGAACTTGTGTCTGTACCTATCTATCTGCAGATTGAGGATAAATACTCTACCTCTCCTACCCAACATGGTTTGCTGGAAGAAATCTCTGATTCTAATCAGATAAGCTCTCCTTTCTACATATTTTAAGCTATTTTGACTGTCATATGAGTACAATAAAGAAATTGCGAAATAAAAAAAAAAAGATAGGGTATGTAATGCAAACGGCCGTACGACGCATGCGACTATCTCAACTGTTTTGTCTTCACATTGTCCCATAAAAGCTTTCTAGGTGTATCTATTTGCGTCTTGTCCGCTCACTTATATCTGACGCTGCCTGTACACACATACATAGTGGATAATAAAGAGGTATCGCGTGATAATTGCCATGTTAATGTTTCAAGCAAGGGGGGTGTATTCAGGATGTAACCGAGATGATCCCGCTTCGAGCCGCGGGGGGTAATTACGCATACGAGGTTGAAGTGCCTCGTCGTATTAGCATCAAAGTTTTCCTCATAGGTTTATCACTTGAGCTTGAGACCACTATAGACCGTCGAAGTTTGAGGATGTAGGAAAACGTTTTACATAAATTGAAGTATATGTACATGCGAGATGCTCCATGGTTATATATGTTATACAGGGTGTAACAGAAAGGGGTGTACAAGCCGAAAGAGGGTTGTTAGGAACATCATTCTGAACAACTTTTACTATGGGACCGACTTGATTGATTGAGCCGGCAACATTGATGGTAGGTCGCAGATGTGCCGAGCCGGCAACATTGCATTGCAATATTGCCGGCTCGGCACATCTATAGAGCGCCACATTTAATAATATTTATTAATGTATTTATTCACAGGTTACAAGCAGAACAAGTGACATTACAAAAACAAACAGAGGACAAATCAGTATAAAATTATGATCTAAGTTATCCCTTAGGCCTAGGGTATTCTACTTAATGGGATAAATGATGGAAAAAAATTTGCTCCGAATGAGCACCAAATTAAACTGCTTATATGCGCTGAAAATATAAGTACATTGATGATCACAGTGAGCCATAGTCTCTGCAGTGACAGACCAATCCTTTAGTGCTTTAAGGTTTCGGATCCCTAACATTCTATCACGCCATTTCTCATGGAAGACTAAGAAAGACACATTTGGGGGCGCACGTCTAGTCGATAGTGTTAACAGTTAACGATGACAGTAAATATTGTAAACCGACTGTTTACCTGCGCGTTTGTCGGTCGTGTAAGTCGGACGATAAAACGTGTTTATTGGCGACTAAATCCCGATTTACCGTTTCCTCGGAGATTTCTCAGGTCGGAATACCTTTTATAGACTGCGGAGGTATTATTGTGTGGTAATGAGCAAATTAATAATTGTTTAAATGTCTTATTTCTAGGTACTTGAACCTTGCAGTCTGAATGTCACGTACTTAATATTATTTCTATTTATGGACCGATTGTATGCCTTGTGATATGTAGAGGACATCGGGAAGTTTTCTTTTAGATAATCGGGAACAACTCGTGGGACTCTAGGTACAATAAACGTGCATAAGTTGTGGCGCCTAGGCCACAGAAGGCACTAAAAGTCGAGAAAGAGGCGCAAGATATCGCGCGTTTTAACAAATAACGGGTATAAAGAATCTTAACTACCACATGGCTTTCTTTTTCTCCCAATAGCCCATCAAGTCAACCTTTATTGGTATCCCTCAGCCCCAATCTCTGTGTTATCTATCGAGTATCACTTGAATCTCTCTATCAGACAACAGTGCTGGTAAGTGGATAGCTTTGTCACCGGTTACTGGTTACCGATATCGATAAGCCACGATAACACTGGAATTATTCGATATTACGTTACCAGGCAGGTTTTGTTCGATGGCTTTGTTGGGTTGGCTTATTTGATTATTTTGCTTAGGCGATAGGTCGACGGGGTAAACGAAATAATAAAGTGTCGGCCTTGATAAGATATTTCATACAATATAGATACATTCCTTAGAAAATGAGTAAGGATGTAATAAAATTACTTTGATTCGAATAAAGTATCGATAAAATTAATAATTCTAAATCAATATTTTAATAATTACAGCACTGTATTTTGTAAATTACAATGAATAAATAATAAATAGGTGAACAACTATCGAAATTGAGCCGAGATCTTTTTATCATTCGTCATGATGACGCGCTGAAATGACGCGCCCCACTCCTTGGTTTTGTATGACAAGTAAATACTCGTACTAAACCAAGAAGTGGGGCGCGTCATTTCAGCTTAGACGTGCACTAGCATGATTTCTGGCGCATTCGAATACGGATAGGGGTATGGATCATCATACGGTATCGTCACCTATATCGAGTGATTCCCATACAAAGCAATCGCCCTCGATATTATAGTATATACCTATATAGCTTTATGCAATAAGGATATTTCAGGCTCACTGGAATTTATAAGTATTCAAGTTGAACTGTAGAACTACTATTTTTATAATAATTGGATTCGAATAATGTTGTATTGTAATAACAGTTTTATTAACACTGGCATCGGATTGTACTTAAGACCTAAAGGAATCTACAATTCCTATTCTAAAATTCCTATAATTGTAAAGCTGACTGACTAATAAGTTGTGTAATACTCAGTTACAAATAAAGGTGTACTCAAATAAATAATTATTGTTCTGTTTCAACTGTGCGGGTTCTGTCATTTTCTACAATATGGGATTACCCGAATTATGGGTTTGAGACGAACTTAAAATTACCAAGTACTATATGACCTTATTATTATCCTCTTCTGACCCATTTTATAGTTTTTTTTTAATGTAACTGTGTGTAAAGAGTTCCTTCAGTATCCGTGGTCAGATAGCATTGTTAGATCGATCTGACCACGTCCACTCTTTTGTGTCCTTGGTCAGATTTCAGTAGTCTAACTAAAGATACCTAAGATATAAGGTATCCGTGGCCCGATTGATATTCTAAAGAGATACCTACTGCGTGCGTTGGCCTTTTTGTGTTAAGGATAACTGGCTGTTAGTAAATAAACTGCATATGACATTACATGACATTTAATTTGTCAAATAGATCTTAACATACACAGAGAAAGTAATCACTACGTTTATTAACATATGTATTCGTTTTCATTATTTGTTAATGTTATTTACCATGGCATCCACTTCGTCGTCGGAATTAGGAAATTTAGTAAATGACGAACTAGTCTTTATTAAAAGAAAACGTGGTGAAGTGCTGCTTCATTCTGGACATCAATACCACAAAAATAAAGAATACAAAAACGGATCAGCGATTTGGTTGTGCCGTAATTTCGCGAAGTCAAAATGTAATGGCTCTTTGACTATTGATAATTGAAACAAAAAGTAAACTTTAGAAAAAACCGACTTCCACAAACCCTATTTGATTAGATTGAGTTTAATACTAACTGTAACCCCTTATCCCCCCCTCCCTTGGGGAATTAATTTTGTCAAATGCTATATCAGTGCTACCCCACGCGACTAAGGAACCCCTGTACAAAGTTTCATGGCTCTAGGTCCACCGGTTTAGGCTATGCGTTGCCTGCCCGTCAGCCACGCATTGTATTTGTACCTAGTATTGAGCAGATCTGGTGGCCATATGTGGTCTTCATCAGCAGTTCCGCATCACAATATTATGCTTACCATGTGCATTTGCACGAGTTATTATGAAAAACACAAAAATCACTATAGGTCTGCCTATAATATTTGAAGAGTTCTCTCGATTTCTCCAGGATCCCATCATCAGATCCTGACCTGGTGTCAATGGGACCACCCTTGAGATATTACCTATACGCCGAAAAAAGATTTGTTCAAATCGGTTCATAATTGGCGGAGCAATCGCGTAACAAACATAGAAAAAAAAAAAAAAAAAAAAAAAAAAAAAAAAAAAAAAAAAAAAAAAAAAAAAAAAAAAAAAAAAAAACATACGGGTCGAATTGAGAACCTCCTCCTTTTTTTGAAGTCGGTTGAAAACGTGAGTATAAATAGGCCTTTTCCCAGATGGGGTGGCAGAGGCATAACTTCACAAACACTATTATGTATGATTTTTTTGACAGGTGTATGATTTTGACAGCTGTCACTTTTTGAAGTAAAACTTCTTGGGGCACGGGGGTAAAATTTATTTAACCTCTCAACTGTGGGTTATTCATATATTTGCTTTTCACTTGCTACTAGCCGGGTGCTATCACGAGTGGCTAAGAAATGTAACGGAAATTGGAATCGGTGACGTCAGGGTCGGCTGAAGACTTTTAAAACCGCAACTATTTTCAATACGGTTTTTAACTAATCAGATAAGATAATAATACATTCGTACAATAAAGAATGTTAATTAGTGAGAGAAAAACCTGATGAAACGTTAACAAATAAAAATTATTTTAAGCATTCTTCCACGAGTTCTTGATTTCCGGTAAAGGCCAAAACCAGTGACGTGACCAAAAACTACTTCGTTCAACCTCTTTGTTGGAACCGGAACTTATGTTTGACAGTTGTGCGATGCGATCCATACAGTTTGTAAGAAAAGAGTTTCATCAATGTCACACGGGTCGATATGGATTTCTAAAATGATGAACGAATCGTTTTGTGGCCGGTAACTATGGAATAGGTACCTAAAACGCGCTGCGTAGTCGCGCAACAGGCAGCTAGTAATCGCATAAAGTCACTTAGAATCATCCAAATGTGATATTTAGTTTTCAAACAAATTCCGATGTGATGGATGGCTGCATTAAGACTTCTTGAAAACAATAAGTAGGTACCTAGAACTGTTCTAAAGCCACTTTTTATTATATAGTGCAGTTCAAGTCACAAATTAGCAGTTTAGCTACTAAGTACGTGTTATACCTACCTATTTAATGTTTATCTGTAGTAAACGGTCAAAGCGAGGTCTACAGCTTACAGAGCCATAAGTTTAATGGCTTATTGTTTCGCTTATTTTTTTGTATGTAATTTTTGTAATACATATTTTAAAGTTGAATTGTTGTTATAACTGTTGAAATTATACGATTTTGATTTTAATAAGCTTTTGTAATTTTAAAGTTAATGCTTCATGCCAGTCAATAATGTTGAAGTAAAATATCAAAATCGAGGTATGTCGTATGGCGGACTAAGGAAATGTCAAGAATAAAATTAAATAAGAGTTACGTCATCGCTTCGCGATGAAGTAACCCTAAAAAATCCTAGCAAAGTAGGTATGTATAGGTTAGCGGGGGTAGCATAAGGCACGCCAGTCACCCCAGCCACGCATTTTGTCACAATTTAATGTCATATCATAATGAATGCGCGCTATTTTATGGAGAAACATCATTGAGACGCGAAAGGAGTTGGCAATTTGGCAAAATGACTGCCCCAGACATGTACAAAGACTTCTCAACAGCCAATTAATAGCATTTAAATATTCTCTCATAAATTACTGCGTCTTTAGTTAGTTTGTAGAACTTGAAGGAAATGATTAAATAATTAAGAGTTGTCACTTCATACTCTATGATTCCGCCATTGATTAGTGACTTTTGCCATCGTTAAAAATAACATGCAACATAATTGCCAACTAGCAAAACTGTTGAAAACAGGAGGTTTCCAGAGGAGTGGCTAGATGGCGTTATGTTGCATGTTATTGCAAAATGGTGCTTATTTCTAGCGACGGCAAAGGTCACGGAATCATACAAATAACATTAAACTTACAACTAAAGATACCAAAAGTACTGCATAAATCAAGTATGTATGTATCTGCTGTGCTTCATTGAGACAGGTCAACAAAACATGTGGCAGATGGTTCATTACCCTGGAACGAGCGACAGAGATCACGCATAAACCAAATAGGTTTCTGTGATTGCTCCGGAAACTTAGTTATAAAAAAAAAAAACATTTTGTAACATGAATAAAGAAAAAAAAATAAAAAAATATTGGAATCACGGAGTATTGAGTAACAACTCTTATTTACCTATATTTAATTTTTTTTTCTTCAAGTTCTACAAACTAAATACAGACGCAGTAAATTAAATTTATGAATGAATATTTAAATGCTATTGGCTGTTGAGAAGTCTTTGTACATGTCTGGGGCAGTCGTCCATATATTGATTTAGCCATCTTCTTTGTCATTTAACTTGGAATAGTTGAAAATACGTACTCGATCAATTAAATAAAGGGACTGGGCACAAAGACAAGCAAAGCAATGCATACATTTGAGCGAGACGGTTTTAAGACGTGACGTCGTCAGATGGTATATAATCTGAGCGAGATGCAAATAGTAGTGACACTATTGAATGAGTTAAGTATATCAC
This sequence comes from Argyresthia albistria, assembly GCA_963457715.1. Classification (NCBI taxonomy): domain Eukaryota; kingdom Metazoa; phylum Arthropoda; class Insecta; order Lepidoptera; family Argyresthiidae; genus Argyresthia; species Argyresthia albistria. Next base: position 11,259,028 of record OY735265.1, on the reverse strand, counting down.
CACGAGCGCGACAAATTGTAGATAAGGAATGGTGGGAAATAAATGACATGACGTATTAAAAGTAAGTACAAGTATAAAATAATTTCAAATAATCGGACGTCTGAAACATAAAAGTAACTTGAAGCAGAGATTGGATCTCAAAATTGGAAATTTAAATCTCTTTTAGTATAGGTAGGTATAGGTGTATAGTATAGGTACCACTTAATGATCTAGCTACAGAAGTTTTACTTCTAACACGTGTACGGTGCTACACGCGATTTTTTTAACATTTGTCACTATTTTTGACAGCTGTCAAACTAAAAAAATGTCATATCTCGGAAACTACTCATCCTAGACCACCGGTTTGTATGGGGATATGACACCTCTCGGCGAGATCTTCATTTCGGATGACAGCTGTCAAACTAAAAACTGTCATATCTCGGAAACTACTCATCCTAGACCACCGGTTTGTATGGGGATATGACACCTCTCGGCGAGATCTTCATTTCGGATGACAGCTGTCAAACTAAAAACTGTCATATCTCGGAAACTACTCATCCTAGACCACCGGTTTGTATGGGGATGTGACAGCTCTCGGCGAGATCTTAATTTCGGATGACAGCTGTCAAACTAAAATCTGTCATATCTCGGAAACTACTCATCCTAGACCACCGGTTTGTATGGGGATGTGACAGCTCTCGGCGAGATCTTAATTTCGGATGACATCTGTCAAACTAAAAACTGTCATATCTCGGAAACTACTCATCCTAGACCACCGGTTTGTATATGGATGTGACAGCTCTCGGCGAGATCTTAATTTCGGATGACAGCTGTCAAACTAAAAACTGTCATATCTCGGAAACTACTCATCCTAGACCACCGGTTTGTATGGGGATATGACACCTCTCGATGAGATCTTAATTTCGGATGACAGCTGTCAAACTAAAAACTGTCATATCTCGGAAACTTCTCATCCTAGACCACCGGTTTGTATGGGGATATGACACCTCTCGATGAGATCTTCATTTCGGATGACAGCTGTCAAACTAAAAACTGTCATATCTCGGAAACTACTCATCCTAGACCACCGGTTTGTATGGGGATATGACACCTCTCGATGAGATCTTTATTTCGGATGACAGCTGTCAAACTAAAAACTGTCATATCTCAGAAACTAGCCATCCTAGACCAGTGGTATGCATGGAGATATTGTTTTTGGCATTTTGCGTTTTTGGAAATTTGTGTTACTAGCATTATGCACGTAAATGATCTGTAGGAGCCTACTTATATTTGTGTTTTTTTGTTTCATAAAGAAAACCAATATAGTGAAGACGAAACCTCATAAGTGTGTACCCGACTCTGGGAAAAATATGATAGACCTGCAAATGTATAAACTGAAAGTTGCATCTACATCATTCAAACCAGTTCCTGAACTATACAAAGAATGTGTGAAGCCATTGAAAGATCAAGGAATTGATATTGTCAACAAGTTTCCGAATTTAAAAGCGGTGAAAAGTGGTGTTTACAAATTTAGAAATAAAGATGCTAATATACAGAAAATTATGTTCAAAGATACCACTGACGTGAAAGTCCACCCATGTATGATTCATTTATTTTCTTTGATTACACGTATGAAAAAAATAAAATAATTGGTTTCGCATCTGCAGAAGCAAAAGAATGCATAAAAATATCAGAGCATTTATTTGGAGTCGGAACGTTTAGTAGCTGTACGAAACCATTTTATCAACTGTATGTAATACATGGAGACTTGGGCAGTTCGGCTAACACTGCCAACATTGTGCCGCTTATATATGTATTGATGACAAACAAGACTGAAAAAAGCTATTATGCATTATTCAGTATGCTGAAGTCACAAATCCCAGACATGGACCCTTCAAGATTCACCATGGATTACGAAACACCAGCAATGAATGCGATACTGAAAGTCTTTCCTAAAATCGAAATGTGCGGGTCATTTTTCGAACTGTATATGGAAAAAAGGGAAGAATCTAGGAATAATTAAAAACAGGAACTTGAGAAGGATAGTAGCACTGTCTGCTGTTCTACCTTTATTACCACCAGATCTAATTACTGAAGGTTGGAATTATGTAGAAAATGAAGTGCCTGAAGCGATGAATCACTCAACAAATTTAAAAAATATATGGAGACGCAATGGCTTAAAAATCCAGAATGGATCAAAATATGGTCTGTATACGGCAAACGCCATCGGACAAATAATTTTGCAGAGGGTTGGCATAATAAATTAAACAATCAGGTTGGCAGAAAAAACCCAAATTTAATGAAGTTGTTGAAATGTCTGCATGAAGATGCAGAATATTATGCCATACGAATAAATGGAGGAATAATACCTGATAGTAGAGAGAAACCTCAAATTCAAAGAGATACGTTTATTATGAACTGCCAAATGATGTTGAATGATCACCAAATATCTGTGGGGCATTTCCTTGAAAAATTAAGAAGTTAAAGAGAGAGAAGAGACTATTTAGTTCATTTTAATTTTGTATATATTATTTTTATAATCTAAAATATAAATGGAATGTAAGTTTAAATTAATGTAAGTAAAGTAAAATACATGCAGAGTGTCCCCAAACTTAACATCAAGTAAGCACTAGGTGAAAGCCCAGCTCACACAGGGTCTGTATCTGTCAGGGTAACAAGTTGACAAGTCATCCGAAATTAAGATCTCGCCGAGAGCTGTCACATCTCCATACAAACCGGTGGTCTAGGATGAGTAGTTTCCGAGATATGACAGTTTTTAGTTTGACAGCTGTCATCCGAAATTAAGATCTCGCCGAGAGCTGTCACATCCCCATACAAACCGGTGGTCTAGGATGAGTAGTTTCCGAGATATGACAGTTTTTAGTTTGACAGCTGTCATCCGAAATTAAGATCTCGCCGAGAGCTGTCACATCCCCATACAAACCGGTGGTCTAGGATGAGTAGTTTCCGAGATATGACAGTTTTTAGTTTGACAGCTGTCATCCGAAATTAAGATCTCGCCGAGAGCTGTCACATCCCCATACAAACCGGTGGTCTAGGATGAGTAGTTTCCGAGATATGACAGTTTTTAGTTTGACAGCTGTCATCCGAAATGAAGATCTCATCGAGAGGTGTCATAACCCCATACAAACCGGTGGTCTAGGATGAGTAGTTTCCGAGATATGACAGTTTTTAGTTTGACAACTGTCAAAAATAGTGACAAATATTAAAAAAGTGACAGCTGTCAAAATCATGACACCTGTCAAAAAAACAATAGTATAATATTATGTGAAATTGTGACTGCCATCTTTTGACATCATAGTCTTAACAGAATATCACACCTTTCCCAGATGGGGTGGCAGTGCCACCCCATCTGGGAAAGGTGTGATATTCTGTTAAGACTATGATGTCAAAAGAAGAATCTGTAAAATGTAGACGCCATAATCTGACTACGGCTACCAATCTGACCAAGGACTCTATAATTTAATCGGTCTGACCAAGGACACAAAAGAGTGGACGTGGTCAGATCGATCTAACAATGCTATCTGACCACGGATACTGAACGAAAGAGTTGTTCATCGTGACATTCGTGACACGTTCGTTCTAGAACCAAACGGGTCATATTATTTTGTATGTAAACCATGACACGCAAATAAAGTTTAATTCTTACCTACGGAACCCTAAAAAGGTAACCTAACAAGTTGCATGATCAATTTGAAGCTCCTTTTATGAAATGACATAATGAGCTCAATTACTCAGCACAAAAAACTCACTCGGGTGTAATTTTGTGTAATAAAACAAAAATGGAGTTTGTTATTTTATTATTCTTGTAAGCTCTTTTCTTATTATTATACTGTGTTGGTTACGCAGTGTGCATGCAAGTTATCTAATATAATCACTTCTGTAATGTAATATGTATTCTTTGATATGGACCGTCTCTTCCATATAAATAATAATTCGCCAAGTTAAAAACTTAAAAAACCGACTTCATGACCTATTACTTGGTCCTCCCGCTTGTTTTACAGTGTCGTCTATATACCCGAAAACGAGCCTACAAAATTTGTCTCCTGACAGTGAAGTCCGTATCTAATGTAAACGAATATGCGATCCTAACATCATCCTAACAGCCAGATTATAGAGCACATTACGCTGTCGGCAGGGCACGATTTGTATAGATGTCTCACTCATATAGAACGACTAAAAAGAGACAGTGAATCAGACAGGGCCCTACCGACAGCATAGTCTAATAGGCCCATATTTCTCGTGACAATGACTATAAATACCGAAAAGTCATAAAAAGTCTGGACGTATCATGTCATCCATGTAAAAACAAATCTAACTTCTCAGTTTTTTCATGTAGAAACCTAACTACTGGACCGATTCCTGATTTTCAAAAAATGGGACCAAACCTGGGACTTTTCCTTTTGAACAAAGAATTATTTTTTTGGAATCGGTTCATAAATAGTACCAGTTTTGATGTAACAAACATTAAAAAAAATATCGTAAAAAAAACAACTTACAACCGAATTGATAATCCCCTCCTTTTTTGAAGTCGGTTAAAAACTAAGATGAATCTATACAAATCCACTATTTGCCTGTTAACGTTTTAGGCTACGGACTAGTATGAACAGACAAACCTAAATTTTTTAAGGCGGCATCTTGTAAGTGGATATCCTTATGGCCTATTTCACAATGTCCGGTTCTACACGTAGCAATTTGGGTTTCAGTTAAGTACAACATTCGGATATTGTGAAACAGGCCCATAGCGTCTGCCTGCCCCATTTCGGGATACCAATACATACGTCCGCATAGACTCCTCAGAATTCTCCCGATGATTGGGCACAATTCCCCGGAACTTTTAATCAGGCGTTTTCCACCTCATCCAATAAAGGAGGTGTGATACCGCCCCAAGCTGCACTTAACTGTAGGATGCGCGCGCAAGTCACGAACTATGAATTATCATCTTATAATACGTGCTGCGATGAGTTATAATCTGTGCTATAATAGTTTGATGAGCGGTGTCTATTGCGGGAACTGGTTTAGGTCAGTTGAAATTTAAGAGATTGTATTAGAGTGAAATTAACAAGTTCAAGTTCAAAATTTTTATTGACCATAAAATCATACATATTACTTAGTCAACGTCAATATAATATTAATATTTTTGTATACTACCGCCCGTTCGGAAGTTGTGGGCTTAGGGATGGAGCAAAGAAGGGCAAGAAACCTCCCCCGTACCTCTTTTAAAATATCAGAGCCTTAAAAATACAATGTTATGTATTTCTACTTAAGTCTAAGGAAATACACCGAGGAGAGACGTACTGACTCAGTCCATCGCCCCTCTTTGGATTTCTGTGCGCTGAGATGGTAAAGACCATGCAGTTTTGTCATCTAAATCTGGGGGCGCGGCAGCGCCCCCAAGCCAAGTCGAGCAAAACATACGGGCGCAGCAGTAACATCCTTTACAGGAAGCCATTCAGAGCATATTTGACCTACCTGTTGCTCCGTTGTGGATAAAGATAGAAACCTGAATTCCCGGCGGCTAAAAGGCACTATGTCATAAGACATATTCTCAAAATTTCAATAAATTTGAACCAGTAGAGTTGAAGGTACAGCAATTCAAAGTTCCTCAATTTTGACACTCACTGACTCACTGATTCACGATCATGAAAACTCTAAAGGTGACTTCTAGCGAACCCACAAGCTTAAAATTTTGAGCATGGTTAAAGTTTAGCCTGCAAAGCCAAGGAAAACTCAAACATTGCGCAATTTTATCCCCAATTTCATAATATATTAATTATCAATAAGCTCAGTACACGGCTACTTCGATTCATCGCTATTCCCCATTAGATGTCGCTAGGTGTGCATTTCCTGAATCGCGGTATGGTTTGGTTTGAGTTATGATTTATATTTATATAATTCACCGCCCAGACTTGTCACAATTCGTAACATCAAAGCCACAGAGAAGAGCCCATAGAGATAGGGAGTGGGCTTTGAGAAAGTCGGTAGCTAACGCACAAGAAATAGTACCCGAAAAGAAAAAAAGGAAAATTACTTACAAAAAGAAATGAGATCCCAACAAAACATGCATACGCATATACAAAAACGCCAGTCTCGCAGCCTGCGCAGTTTATTCTACCGTAAAAAGTTGTGAGATCTAATTTTAAACCAAGTCGGATAATTTAACCAGTATCTGTGTATGGTAAAATCTTTCCAACAACTTTATTATCGTATACTGTTAAGTAACTACCTAATTAGTTAACTAATAACATTTATAGGGATCGGATCAATATAAGACATCTTTATTTCTTCAATAATAATTAGAATAACTTGGCAATCGCGCTCAACTGACCACTCTGTAGCACCCAGAGCATAAATGAATATTATTACTCAACACAACACATCTCTAAATAAAGATAAACTTAACTAATAAGAAAACAACGAATTATTTCGGAGCGAGAGCAATAGGTACATTACGTTGCACACACGGTCCTATAGTCGACAACTTTTCTACGTGCGATTGCCAAGTCATTCTAATTATTATTGAAGAAATAAAGATGTCTTATATTGATCCAATCCAATGTTATTAGTTAACTAATTAGGTAGTTACTTAACAGTATACGATAATAAAGTTGTTGGAAAGATTCTACCATACACAGATACTGGTTAAATTATCCGACTTGGTTTAAAATTAGATCTCACAACTTTTTACGGTAGAATAAACTGCGCAGGCTGCGAGACTGGCGTTTTTGTATATGCGTATGCATGTTTTGTTGGGATATTCCTTTACACTGTAATAAGACTTCTTCACCCTCTCGCTCCGACGTATATTGTTCTCCGTTGTATGTTTGTTCGGCCTATTATGAGTTAATGAGACATTACCGACTACTGGTGTATTTTGGAATTAAGGATTAAATTTTCGGTTTACAATGATTTTTGAAGACCTCTGTAGTGTTGCGGTGGAGGCTGAGATTCCCAAGCGAGAGTTCCCGGGTTCGAATCCCAGCTGGGAGGATGGAAGAAAAAATCCCCTTCGGTGCGTCTTGGATTTTAACATATTTGTGATGTCACTATTTCAGGTTCCTACGACACAGGGTTTCATAGTGTGGTGCCAGAATCAATGTATATTTGTATATGTCTGTGTATGTAAAAAGAAACTCTGGTAATACATTACATAAATGTACGAGGTGCGAATATTCCTCAACAAAAGACCAAAAAACATTGTTTATGTCTACAGTGTGTGAATTATAAACGACTTATCCCCAGACGCCTGTTGATACTACAGCCGTAAACTGATTAAATTGGCAATAAATAACTCAGTCGCATTCGCCGTGGCCGAATTTTAATACAAAACAAACAGACGTCAACGAAACTGCGCCAAAAAATTACTGGTAACCCCTTTTTTCGGCGATTCGCGGTAAGAAATTAACAGGCGTGCTACCTACAAAATCACGCTCGAGACAAATTCATAATCACATTCCTCGCCCTCGAGCCGCGTTCAGAATTATAATTGTCCATCTCTCGACTCTCAGAGCAATAAATCTTTCGCCGAGATGAAGATTAGAGAATAAATAAAAATAAACAAACGCTCAGCGAGTTACTGAACGCATCGCGATGATAGTATGACAAATTAATCGGAACGCGTCCGTAGCTTTGTACGCTTGTAAACCCAGTTTGAAAATAGAACGTCTGGGCTGGCCGAAAATATTGCTCCTTTGGGATCTAAAAAAATAAATAAACTAAAATGGCAGTTTATACGCGTCAATTTTGTTTTTAACTACAAAGCTTTTTTTAATATTTTATAGCGTTTTTTTTTTCAGGTAATCCTGTTTCATAAAACAGGAAATTTTTCCATGTAAATCGCATGTAAACACGGTCTGGTTATCTTGCGTAGACATAACAAGACACCTTTTAGACGCCTATATTTTTAGACCACATCATCGTCAACAGGCTGAAATGTGAAGAGACTGCATTAGATGGCATGACATTGCAACGTAGACATTTACCACATTTTAAAATACATGGCCACATACATATTGTGTCAGTCTCCCTAATTAGTTAAAAACTGTACATATTGAGGGAAACAGTTCTTCCCGATTAAAATTAGAATTACTTACTTATATTTTAGTAGTACCTAAGTAGGACAACCGAAAGTTTTGACCGAGTTTGCCTATATTTTAGTGACTATGGGAACCTTATCCCATACTTTTGTGTTTAATAAAATTATCGGGACATTGATACCAACCATTATTGTTAAACTATAGGTATAATATTGTAACTTTCTTTAATTCCTTTCAACTTTCTCTACGAAGATGTATGGCTGTATTGTATGGAATGATACGAACGGTATTATCAGTCGATTCTTTTATTACAAGTAATTTATTTCTCGCTGGCAACATCGGCGTGGGCGGGAAAAAAACCGGGAACGAAACAAAAGCAACTGATAACTAATTAGATTTTGAAATTATGGTAATTAGGGTATATTGTTCGAAGGGTTATGTAGGCAGGTATTTTTCAATATAACGACGAATGATATGTTTAGTTATAAGCTGTCTTAAATGGTGCAGGGAGTAATGAGTTCTGGCTCTACAAAATATCAATTATATCTTACCAGTAATACAATATTTTTGTTATTCGAACCAGAGACACTTCGATTGTAAGGCAGAACCTAAACCACAGAGATATGTGAAATGGAATTAAAATAAATTACCTTACCTACATCTGTTGAGTCCTCGGACGACACGCTGCCTAATAATCTTAAAAGCGGGTGTTTTCATACTTCGGTATGAACTTCAATGTTGTTCACGTTAATGCGCAAAGCATTCATAGCAGCTATGCTGACCTTCTTGCTTCTTTCAGCGATCAGGAACATACATGGTATACTTGTTTCGGAATCTTTCCTCAAACCTACTCTCGCTTCTGCCATGTATGCTCTGCCAGGGTTTAGTCGGAATGACAGGACGGGTAAGGCTGATGGCGGTGTAGCCATCTATCTTCGTTCAAACATCCCTTGCAAAGTCATCAGCCAATCGCCAAGCCTGTACTCCGGTACCGCTGAACACCTGTTCCTGGAGATATGTTTGCGCCACACCAAAGTCCTCCTGGGTGTCTATTACAGCCCCTCTCTTCGCATCGATTATTTTAACTCATTTGAAACTATGCTCAATGATCTGACTCCCCTCTATAGTGACACCGTAATTCTAGGTGATTTTAACACTTGCCTTCTTAAAAATGACAGTCGCTCAGTGAAGCTGAAAACTCTTGTTAGTTCGTTAATCTTGCACATCCTTCCCCTAGATGCCACTTACTTTCAACCACACTGCACCCCGTCTCTTCTAGATCTGATGATTATTTCTAATATATCCAAGGTTGCTGCACATGGCCAACTAATAGTTCATATTTATTTTTCCATGTTGTATATTAATGTTATATAGTTTATGTAAGTACTGTTTTTTATATTTTTATGTTGTAATTTCCGGGTTAGATAGTTTTATTGCGCACTAGGACTGTCCTCATGCATCACATTCCTGTCCTGCCTAGGTTTGCTGGTAGAAATCTATCTTTAGAGATAAGCTCGCCTTTGCGTATAATGTTTCTTGTAAATGTATTTTTTTATGTTTCTGCGCAATAAAGAATATGAATATCTGAAATATTGACTTCGTCCAAGTTAAATTTACACGGAACCGGCAATAACGAATTGCTCATTGTGTATTGTATTGCGCGGGGCGCAGGCGCAGGTGTTGCTAGTTCAAACATTTTCACCATAGTTGGGGAATAATGCGTCAAAGAAATGTTGACATGAAAACTTGAGTCTAATATGTTTTCTTTAAAATTAACAACTACCCATAGTCGCATTTGATTACTAATTTTAATTAATGAACTTTGATAACATAACCACTCAAGCATCTAGCAGTTCAAAGCATAGTAAAGTTCAAAATATATGAAGAAAAAAAACAAACTAAAAAATTTGCCGTCTCCCGATATAGATCTATAGTTGACAGTCCAAGGATAATAGAATCAATCATCTTATTTTTTATGGAATTCTAACACTTGCACTACTGATACAAGCAAAATTAACAAACAGAATTAAGAACTCAAAACCAGAAACATTCCGGGCAAATGTTTTCCTGACGGCTTTCCTTCACCTGGCAACCCTCATCTCAACTCTATACAATGGAGTCCGAAAGTACAGAACCATGTAGCTCAGACTCAACATTTGACTTTCAATAATATGGGCACAATTTACTGCTAGGGTCATTAGCACGTAAATACATTATATGTACATTTGCAACAACATTTGTGTGAATAATAGATTCGAATTTAAGTTGTTTCCTTTAATATAAACGGCGACATCTGTGATAGAATCCTGACTGGGGAAGGTTTAAAAAGCCTACGGGCCCAATTCTCACCCATGGAATTAAAAGCGTAGGCTTAGGGGTGCTTTTTTCATGTGTATTTCAGGAAATACTCGGCAAAACGTAATCAATTTCTGGTATACAAATGAGAAACTACTTCGTTAAGGACATCATTCTGAGCAACTTTAATTATGAAACCGATGATTTGATCAGAACAACTTTATTTTTCACTTCCCAGTACATTTTGTCCTGAGTGGGTCAGCTGATTTGTATGGAGAAGTGAAAAATAAAGTTGCTTTGGTCAAATCGGTTTCATAAGAAAGATGTCCAGAATGATGTCCCTAACAAAGTAGTATCTCATTTTGCGTTAATTCATTTACACCTTGTATGTATGTAGTATGACTATATAATCTACGGTTTCCATGATGGAAAACGTGTTTGGATAAAAAATTCTCGATCGAAAATAAATCCAAAGTCAACCCTTTTTTCAATTTTTTTCGTATTATACCGCAGTAGTAGTAAATAATATGATCTTTCTATTAATTGTAATATGTGGGGAATTGTTGTTACTAGTTAGCGATTTGAAGATTGAAACGTAATTCCCTGAAATATCTTATTTTTTTTATTTTTTTTTTCGTGTATTCAGATTAGGTGCGAGCGCACAATTGCCATCCCACTTGTTCCTATTCCCGAGTTATATCGCTTCTCACTTCCGCAATCTTCGTTGACCTTGGTTTGTAATTATTCTACTTTTACTTTATCGCACAGAAAACATAATACAGACACTTAATATCAGAAAAAACATGTACAGAGGCCAGCTTATCTCTAATAAGAGATCTCTTCCAGCAAATCTAGGATGGAGAGTATAATTTAATAAAGGTATTCATACCTCGCCTTAACATTTTCGCATGAGATTCAATTCGCATGGGCCAGAATTGGGCCCCAGGTCTTTGTATGTTTATATGTATGTGACGTCGCTGTTTCTGATGTAGCAATGATTTTGCCTATGTATATATATGTATATGTCGTAGCCATATCGTCGAATTGGCAATATCATGATATTTGTTTATTTATTTGTTTATTTGGGAACTGAGGTTAGGTTAGGTTTTGGTAGGTTAGGTTTTGGTATTGCCAAGCCATTACTGACAGACAATTATCATGATATGGTATTTTTAAAGGTATCGTTATATGTATGTTTATGTATACCGTCGATTTCGCGGTGGTTTGGAGTTATTACGAATAAGGGGATGAATAATGGTCAGTGGTCAGTTGTGGTCAGCTGACCGGGACAATAATGCCAGTGTCTCGTTCGTAGCCACTGCTTTCCCACTGAACTTATCATCAACATCATAATCAGGCCTCATTGATCTACTGCGGGGCACAGGCCTCGCGGGGCACAGGCCTCGCGGGGCACAGGCCTCTTCTGTTATGTAGATCACGGCTCTGCTACATTATTCAAGACAAGTGCTAATAAACACACATTCCCTCCATTACGTTACGCTGACACGCTTGTTTTCTCTCAGACAAATGGTTTCGTCAGCAACACTTTAAATGTGACAAATCTCTTTTAAATTAAAGCTTTGCATCGCGTCAATGCACGAGTTGCATGTAAATTAATTGTGCCGACAGCAACGAGGATTGTTTTTTGTAGATAACTTTTTTTGTTGACTGTACCAAATGTAGAGCTAGCTGGACCGTGGTTACCTAAACAGAGCTTTGAGAGCTGTCTCAAACACGGACTTGAGATGCTGTCTCCTACGTATCTGAATCTCTATGCCTTCTCTAAGAACTGAGAGAGTTTTACTAATACTGGCCTTAGAAAACATAGCCTGTGCCCTATCTGACTTAATTTCTTAAATGGAATGCAACATCTTAATTTATAAGCGTTTTCTATAAAGTCTGTGTCGTAGCCAAATTATAAAATGTATCATTTCATGGTCTGGCTATTCTGGATGCGATGGTTGAATTTCATGAAAACACGTACCTGTTATTTTTGGTCTTAAACATGTCGAACTAACACGAAACCAGTCCAGGATATGTCAGGTGATGTAACAACCTTTCCAAAAATTGACGGACAGCCAACCTGTTAACAGAATATCTTTTGCTATTGATATTGTTTATTGAAACGTTATGCATTACAACATTCCATCTGATATTCCTATGATTGAGATAGAATTGATGTTAGTGAAACTCGCTTCCTTACGAGCTGGAGGAACTATAAAATAATCGGCGGTTAAGCAAGAGGGAGGGTCACGCAATCGATAAACGATGAATAATGCAATGGTGCAAACGGTCACCTGACAACAATACATAGAGCTTAGGTACAAGCTGAAAACTTTTCAGTGCCTTTTAGCTTTTCTTTATGACCACTTCATGGCCAGAAACATTTTGCAATTTTGGTCGTAATCTGGCGAATGTGTAGTGTTCCTCAGGGAACCATATTGGTTCCTTGACATAAATTAGATCACTAGATCATTAGTCTAGGCTGTGCTTCCCAAGCAAGAGGTCCTGGGTTCGAATCCCGGCTGGAGAGAAAAAAAAACCACAAGTCGTGGTCATTTACATATGTTTCTGATGTCGATGTGTCTGGTTCCTACACAGCGTATTCTAGTGTGGGACCAAAAGCAATGTATGTTCCTGTATGTAAATGTAAATTCATATTCAGAGAAAAAAATATATCCGAATCGGTTAAGCCGTTATCGAGTTACGCGCCCACATTTAGCGATTCATGTTCAGAATTATACTTAGGGCGGCCTTCTCCAAAATTTAATCAGCTGCTAAGCGCGGGATAAGTGTTGTTTAAATTGAATTAGCGAAAAAATGACATAGTCTTACTCCACGCTGATTACACTTAAGAGACCGGTGACCGCGTGAATTTACCATACAAACATAATACAAAAATTATTTGAATTTGAGAAATAGTTTAACGTATTTAGACTGTTAATCGGATTTAGACACAGTTCACGCAGGTTCCTGGTCTGTATACCAGGGTTCCTCTTCAACCAATTAAAAAATATTTTTAAGTAATTTGAAGAAGAAACTTAGTATACGACCCTGCGTAAACACTGTATTAATCCGATTAACAGTCTAAATGCTTTGAACTAGTTCTCAAATTCAAATATTTTTTGTATTACGTTTGTATGGGAAATTCACGCGGTCACCGGTCTCTTAAGTTAATTCTAGTATAATCGGCCAAGTTTGGGTGATTAAACTCCATTTAGTGGCTGTCAAAATTTCATATAATAGTTGCCATGGTTACCAACCGACTTGACGTTTGCTGACAATTCATGACAAGGACAAACAAACAACAACAATGAAAGAAAAAGAGAAAGAAAATAACAATAATGCTTTCTCGCTCTGTTTTGTATCTTTTGTCTCTGTCTCACTCACTCAAATCACAGAGTAAACCGGAAGTCACTCGAATTATTCATTCTTCTGGCTAATTCGAATGAAAAAGAAGTGGTGCAAGAGGAAGGCTTATTACGATTAAGCTAATTGTGATAGGGAGTTAATTCAAATTAGTACTAGTGGCTCTGTGAGCTGTAGACCTCGCGAGTATGTCGGTGGGAAAGCTGAACTGCTAACACACATAAAAAAATAACCCAAATAATTTTCTTTCAATAACACATACAAACTTATGAATGTACCTGGTTACGTACATGCAGTATGAAAGTAGCCGAATGTAAACTACATTTCGCGATCTTTTATACAACCTATTGACTTTTTACTAAAATTATATAATCTGTTTCACTCTCATAGTCTTTACAAATCCAACGACACCTCATTTGATAATATCCATCGAGCCGTTTGGGTTGTAGCGATTTTTTTACATTTTAAAACCCCATATCTCCGCCATTTTGAAAAAATTAAAAAAACTGGCTCGAGTAAAAAATTCTATTTATTTTTTCAACCTGCTCACAAAATTTCACGAGAATCGGTTCATAAATGCGACCTGTAGAGGAGAACAACCGGACATACAAAAGCATTTTTGCCCAAACCTGAAACGGAGACGCTTCGCTCGCTTCGCTCGCTTCGCTCGCTCATCTGTTTCACTCTCATGGTCTTTACGAATCCAACGACACCTCATTTGTTAATATCCATCGAGCCGTTTGGGTTGTAGCGATTTTTTTACATTTTAAAACCCCATATCTCCGCCATTTTGAAAAAAATCAAAAAACTAGCTCGAGTAAAAAATTCTATTTATTTTTCCAACCTGCTCACAAAATTTCACGAGAATCGGTTCATAAATGCGACCTGTAGAGAAGAACAACCGGACATACGAAAGCATTTTTGCCCAAACCTGAAACGGAGACGCTTCGCTCGCTTCGCTCGCTCGGTCAAAAACACGATATTATCAGAATTAAGCGGATTTTCTAGCAAGCGACCCTTAGAATACAAATATCTTCACGTTTCTTTCCTTTGGGGTGGAAGTGGCACAGTCACGCGCAAGTTTAACAATCTACAAACTATAAATTCTGTCCATAGTATCTATAACTAGTCGACAGATATCAGTGTAACGGGGCCCACTGTATGGGGAGTGAGGGGAACGGGTAGGGAGTCGATGGGGAGGGGGAGGGGCGATGGCAAACTTAAATGAATTAAAGCTTCGAGCTTTGATCACCAAATACAGGGTGACTTATACTTATAACTATCAGATGTAAGACTTGCCTGGCGCAAATGAATAAATGCATCTCAAAATAACAGAGCTTCCTTATTCATAAAAATATTTTGTGATAAAATCTTCGCCACGACCACGCCCCGCGATTTTCAATCTACCCACATCGAAAAAAAGTTCAAAATCTTAAAAAAAATACATAACAAAAGAACTGGGTCCTTTCGTCCATTGGACGAGCTAGTAGTTATGAACTTGTGTTCAGCAGATCGAACCATATCCTACCTACAAAATATATACGATATAAAATAAATGCTAACCGGTCCGCTGGTACTTTACCAACCCCTAAGATGGTTGCATGAACTATGTTACATGCAGTTTACGTAGATTATAAATGCATAGAATATGGTTAGCTCGAATCAGTTCCCAACTCCACCTAACTTTCCTATCCCACCAGCCACGGCCACCTTAACTTACACCATAGCTGTGCAACTTAACCCCTATCACGTACGCTATAAGACCAAGAAGATGGTCCAAGACCAAGATTGTAGCTTATCTTGGACTCTGTATATGTTGCAGTTGGTTGGTTAAATCAGACACTTAACTAACACCCCAGACCGTTAATTAAAGACAGACATTTAACCAAGTCGCTAAAGTTCCGTCAGGCAAGTGAGTGAACGAAACGTTTAACGAGTTATCTACTTAAAAGTACCTAGGCAACAAGACAAGACGCATTTCAACTTTGGTAGGGTAATAAGCAGGGAGCACTTATCCAGTAGAGAGCGCATATATACATTTTCCTTTTAACCACAACTTACCAATTTACGGGCGGCGGGGGACGAGGTAAGAGAGCTGTGGTTGGTCAGCCGCTGCGAAACTGTCCAGGGTCTTAGTTACGTGTCTGATTTACCCAACTAACTGCGACATATAGACCCCGAGGCGACTACAAGCATAAGGTTCATTACATACAATCCTATTACTGCTCAAACTAACCCGACAAGATCCTTACACTCCTCCCTCTGACGCCCTAACTATAGTTCCTGCAGGGGGGGAGGGAGTATTGCTTACGTAGGTAGGGAAATCTGGGCGCTCTACATTGACTAAGTTATCTAAAGTTCAAACCATGTAACCCCATTGTGGTTAAGTGACAGGTTATAGTTCGGCCCCATGTCACCCTAATTGTTATTTTGTGTCTTACCAGTAATAGGTTTACTAGTTAAGTAAAACTAACAAAATCATCTGATATCATAATTCGTAAAGTCTTTATTTGCACATAAAATAGAGAAAAACAAGAAGTACATAAAAGTTTACAAAGGCGAACTTATCTCAATAACATAACATCTCATTCCAAAACAGACTCTTTATACAAACAAGTATTATAGAACAGGTTTGTTTGTTTGTGTTTGAACACTGATGTTTGTTTACGGATCAACATTTGCATAGTTATTAGTTCAACCATTTGGCAGCTTTGTTTGATTGCAGTTGCAGTTGTAGTTGTTACTGACTACACAGGGTGGATGCCGAATGCACGATAGTTCTCATTAGGCGTTGCTTGGAATCGTCTTCGATCATTAGTTGATAAATCTGTAAACAGTTTATAATTCCTCTCGCTGGCACATCTATTGTCGATTTGTCGGTGATTGTCGTCGTCGTCGTGGTCGTGTGTCTTAGAGCCCTCGCCCACGACGACTTTTTGCAGCGCTGCAGACGCGCGGCTGTCGCGCGTTCGCATTGATACATTCGCGAAGCGGTCGCTAGCTGTGTACCCTCGCCCACGTAACCAAAAATCAGTCGCGATGCTAACGCGCGTAAGTAGCGATGCTGTCGCGCGTTTGCATCGCTACGGTCGCGATGCTGCCGCGCGTTAGCATCGCTTCTCAAGCGCGTAGCAAATGCGACTAACGCACGTAAGTAGCGATGCTGCCGCGCGTTTAAGAAACGCGCGTCTGCAGCGCTGCAAAAAGTCGTCGTGGGCGAGGGCTCTTCCGTAAAATTCATAGTTAATAGGTATATTTTTTGGCACACAAATATGACAATGAGTAATACCGGCGATGGGCTAGCCATCTGTCACGCAAAATGGAGTATTGAATCACTGGCTAAAAGTGGACACAGTCTCCGTGTGTGCCTCTGCCACCCCGCCCCGTACCTAAGGGAAAAGGAGTAACCCTTTATATATATTTTTTATTATTATTTATTCAAAATAAGTTACAAATATTCTTAAAATTACTTATTACTTACTCAATCCTTGACAGATTTAGTGTGACCACTTTCCCCCGCTTTTACAAAGTTTAACTTATCAGAGCTACGTACCTAATAATAATTATGATCTTTGGTTTTATATGATTCCAAAAATTCAGTTTTTCGACTGAAGAGTTTACTCTGCCATCGAAAAACTGCAGCTTTGATTTAATCCGACTTTAGCAATTTACTTTTGGACGCTTCACTGATTGTAGAACCTCAGATTAAAACAAGTCTTATCTTCAAATTAAGCTTCTTGCTTTCTCTATTTAAATCCCCAAACAATAAAAATGCTGAGAAACACTTTAAACCCCTTTTATTCCTCAGTCGCCGAAGTCACAGTCACATTGTGAGAACTGCCATGCCATGCGGTTACCAATACTACGGGGCAAGTCCACACTGCACAAATCTTGAAATGAAATAAATAATGGTAAAACACGAATTCTAAATAGCGTTGGTACTGTTGCACAAACGTGCACTGCGGTTCATTTGTAATTTAATTAATCTAAATATCCAGTATTTGTGGAATTTAACATTCTATAGAAATCGTGCGGTTTTTTGAGTGAGTAAGTACTAAATAGGGGTAACTATATAAGTACATTTTACGGACTACTCTTTCTGTCTTCAATGGCCCATTGAGGGGGCAAAGGATCTACAAAAATCCCAAACTAACGAAAAGGTTAATCTGATCCCACCTAATTACCTTGTACATCTTTCTTTGAGGTAATAGCGCTGCCGCCGCCACATATTCACTATACTTCGATCGAGCACCCTGTCTCCATAGAACTTGTATGACATGACATGAGGCATCTCATCTCTGTTAGGTGGTCGCTGTATAGCTACTTGACTATGCCATATCAAAGAACACACGACCGACGACGAAGGCTCTGGCGCAGCACAAATCTGCACAAGTCTCTCCCGTGGGTTCCGTAACACCGCATTTCCTTTGTCGGGAACCTTGTCACACTCCGCCATTGTTGTGTCGGTCGCATTTCGCCGACATTATTGTTCTTTTGTCGAATAAATAAACAAAACCGACCGAAGGGAGTATGACCTCAGAGTCGGTGTAAGTTTACTTGTTCGGTCTGCGCGGCCGTGGGATTTACTGCGGTGGAATATTGTAGATACATCCAGAATGTTTCAGGAATTCCTGGTTGTTAGTCATACCATTCATGATAGTCATTGAGAACACAAAGTGAGGCTCTGCCACTCCGTATGGGAAAAGACTATTTGATTTGAATTGTTTTTGGTTGAAATTTATAAAATGCATAAGTACAGTAGGCATTACTCTCTACTAGCTATCATTGCCCGATGGTATTCTGAATTTTGGTTGTTTCTTCAACTTTCACGCGAAATGGAGTATTGAATTTATGTGTGCGGTGCGAGCACAACTTCGTATGGGAAATAACGTGACGCTTGTCTGATGTTTTGTTTATTTTGTATATTAATTGCATTTGCAAATATCGGGTCACCGTTCTATGCTAAGATGCGGTTATCTTTGCGAGAATAACGAACATGTTCCATTCTAGACTTCTAGGAAGTTAAATAAAGGACTTCTGTATGCAGGAGGTCTAAAACGAACAAAACGAAAATCTAAACATATCACGACCTTCATTACCCCATAGCAAAATGAAACACAATACAAACGACCTACACTGACCTCCAAGAACAATTACACAAAAAGAAACTATTGTGTAAATCACTTTGACTGTGTGGGGTCGTAACATGATACCACTGTGCGGTGGGCAGCCTGTGTGTGCAGATTCCTGGGTCCTTGGAGGCGGACACACGCGAAGATGTGCAGTGTGCGGTTGAATCATTTAGCAGGTTTCTCAAAAGGCTTATTATCACAGGGTCTTTAGTCTTAACTACTCTTTACGTAGTAACTATTATCTTATCTGTGACAGGGTGTCCTGGGAGTCCTGGGACCGAACTCCCCAAATAACTTCTTTAGTCATGCTGATTAAGTACCTAATCGATGCTAAGTAGGTAGGTAGGTACCTAATCGGATTCTAAAAAATACTATGACCGTCTTGAAGCACCTCCTGAGTCATTATGACCCTGTAATTATCACTCACGTCAAAAGATCGTTGAATGACTGTATTTATCTGAAAAAAAAATACAACACATGGTGGCAAAAGTATAGTTACAGAACGTGACCTCTCCTTTGCGAGCATGTTGACTAGGTATTTCGCAGTGAGAGTTCTGTCCAAAGCCTGTATTTATTCTCGGCCTCTATCGCGAACGTATCGCAAATTGAATAAATCAAAATAACACCACTCCATAATTGCCTGACAGCGGACACTACCATAATTGGTCAACTACTATAAAATGTCATCCTATTTCGCAGACTTTACAAATCAGACTGCTCTGAGAATAATTAAGAACGGAAGCACCTCTATAAAATCTCCGACACTACACAAACGTTTGTCATTGCCCCGGGCGGGCGAGGTGACGACCTAGAGCTACGTGTCGGCGTCGTCCGTCACCTCGCCCGGCAATGACTAATTACGAAGACAGTAGGTACATACCTAAGTAAATTCAACAAACACAGCGTTAACTACGCCTTTTCCCATACGGGGTGGTAGAGGCATAATGTAGGTAAAGTACATTCTCGTGTTAACCAATAGAGAAATTCTCGTCTTCGACTAAGGTGATACCTTGGCAAGAAATAATAGAAAATAAATGATAACAACGTAATTGACTTATACTACTGCTTGTTTGATCAGATAGAATCTATCTCTTAATTAAACAAACCGGATATCGGATAATAAAAACTCATTACTCGTCTGCAAATATTGCCACCATTTTAATGTTAATAACTTCTTGCCAAGGGGTGTCTCCATTCTAAGAACTCATTGTAACTGAACGATGAAGTCAATCCAATATTTTGTATCGAAACTCAAACCTTTAGCAATGGTAAATAAAATTCATGTTCCAACAAAAAGGTAAGTTTGTTGCGTGAAACGGAATGTAATCAATATGGCGGACAAAATGGCGGAGGGTCCACGTGTTGATTTATTGGATCAAGTGTTCGTTTGTTTTATTACATTTTAAGGTTGCAGCTTGAAGTTATGGCGGGAATGGAATAAATAAAATGTTGGTCGAAACCAACCATTGAATTCTCAAGTCATTTGTCACCTACGGAATACTTTTCGCTCTACGGCTCGCGAAAAATTACATTTAGAAATAATTGCGAATTTAACAATATCAGAACAAAGCGGTTTGTTTGAGAGTTGAAAGAAATGTTTGAGATTTGTGGTCTATAACCGGCGAGTAGATACTTAGTTTGAAGAGTCTTAATGAATGTTGAGAAAACGAGAGACCTATACCAGGATTGTAGCAAGTAACCTTAGTCTCTGCCCACCCCTCTTCCGCGTAAAAGCGTGAGCTTATGTATGTATGTATGTTTGTTGTGGCCTGTTTCAAATCCAATAAGATCTATGAGACAGACTCATCTGATATTTTACATACAATTTATTTATCTGTTCAGTAGGGCTTATCGGATTTATTTAAACAGGCTTTTATGATCAAAATGAACTTTGTAATTAAAGTACTTAAATTTAATTTATCAATGTTTCCATAAAACATTTGCCTCAGAACTAAACACCCTTCTTTCTTCCAGTCGACTAAGAAATCAGCTCTATATTAAATCATCATCAGCCCTAGATCAAGTGGCACACTAAGCAACATTCTCAGACGCGAGACTTACAAATATGGCCTTGTCCAAGCCAAACATCCTTGGTGGCATGGACCCCACAATAGTAGGACCATAAATTAATGAAAATAAATTAGTTAAGTGCAATTAAATTTATGGCGTCCAGACTAGCAAAGATGGCTGTTCTACAGTACAGGCACGCGTCGTTTCGTCCTCGGAAATCTCGACTTAATTAAGTTATTACGCCATTATTACTGCCCCCGGTAATTTGTACTGGAGCAGCACTGTTAGACGGTATTATATTGCTGGTACTTCTTCAGGAAATTAGGACGAGATTATTAAAGTATTTTGTTACTGCTCGCTTTGTCTTCTTGTTGCTATTTTGGAGCTAAATATAGATTTTACGTTTTACAGAGAAACGTTTATTTGTTTTGTTCAACCATTTAGACAGCGGTAGATATTCATCTCACCTTGAAGGTCCCTACTTAAGATTCAAAAATAATTTGTCCATCTAATTTTGTTTGTCGATCACAATACTGAGTACCGTCTATCATTTCCATATCATCATAATACGCTTAGATTTTACGATCACTCGTAACTAAAACAGTTTTTATTGATGTTTCCTAACACAAATCTACTATAAAAACATGGCGAAATATTCCATATTCTCACAATCAAAGAGCACCGACAGACGTGTAGGCGTCTAGTTTTTATACGACATTCCTGTTTTCATTCTCACACAAAAAAATCAAAGGAAACACCTGTCAACTGAACAAATTGACCATATATTAATTGGCGGAAAAAAGTTTGCCATCAGCAAATTTTACTATGCCGTGAAACGCAGCTGCTAAAGATCGTATTACGTTGTGTTAAGGTACTAATTAGCTAAATAAAAAAGTAAATGTAAGTGGTTGAGCACGAACTTGATCCGTCAACGTTGATCCCACGTGGGCGGTCCGTAGCAAAGCAATAAAGCCTTACCTCCACCGACACATCAACTTTACCGCTATAGAAATAGAGTTCAAAGTCACAACTAAGTTTGTTTTAAAATTATTGCGAAATGACAAATGTAACATGATCCCCCGATTATACGGCAGTTAAGTAGTTAAATGGTGCTAATTAATTGGTTTGGAATCGGGGTTATGAGATTGTGTTAATTACCGTGTAATTCCTGATTATGAGAGAATTTAAGTTGATATTTAAGTGGGTACGATAAGAAACATTAAGTCTATGGTCAATGGCAGTAAAATATGGATTTTATACAGTAGTTTCAACTTACCGTATCACATTTCTCTTTTTATCTCACATACCTTACTTATTATTTGGGGCAATATGGAAGTGGAATCTGTGAGAATAAACAAACAAGTACAAAGTACGACTTAACTGCAAAGTAAATTTTTATTTTTATTCAAGAACTAAAATGTGATTTACATAGTGTCACATAATAGCACTTCTGTATTTAGCGACAGTAAATTACAATCAGTTTTATTATCGCACTAAATTAAAAACTATTTTATTTCAAACCTCTGCTCCGTGAATCCCGCATCGTAAAAACATTACATTACATACAACCATGATATTCTGTAGTTTTATTTAATCGTCAAATGTAACAAGTTGTAAAAACATTGATGGCTGTAATAAAGTCTTTAGGACTTGATATCAAAATGATATCAAAATGATGAATAAAAGTCGTTTACATTTTTCTCAAATAAGTGTTTTTTCTGTGTCCTCATTAAAATATTTTAGATTAATAATAATTCTGCACCACCTTGGATAAAGAAAATAACATTAACAGACGGATATTAAAATATCATCGCAATAAACCTACAATATTTATAACCTGTTATAGTAACACATATTATACGTGAAAAAAATATGACCATAACCGCTATCGCCGATCTCAAAATATAATTTTCCATCTCATCAAAGCCTATTTTCAAAAAACAGATTCTGTCAATAATGAAGAACAAAAGTAAATAAATAAAATCTCTCTTATACATCCTACATATGCAAACATTACACACCTCAAATAACACACGCACACAACACAAATACACATACACAACACCCGCACCACACCTATTCACAATCCTACCAATACCAAATCATCATCATATATAAAATTTAATTTTTAAAATGAGTTTGTTCTCTTAAATATTTTCTGCATGCAACTTATACCTACCATAAGTATAGTTTTAAATAATGAAAGCCCGTAATTGGCCTCAGAAAAGTGTAATTGTTAACTTATATTTTAATTGTATGTGCTGTGGGCTTAGTACCAATAAATAAATAAATAAATAAATAAATAAATAAATAAATATAAGAATGACTTCCCTTAAAGCTTGTCCCTTGGCAGCTCAATTAGATGACAATGACTCGACTTGAATTTCGTAATTTTGTAGTCTGCTACCACACTTATCCTGCAGGTAGCCCAACATGGAATGTCAACCGTTTACTTTTTCTAAGTTCGTCGCGATCGTCTGGCCAGTTCTCAATGGAGACTCACAATTTACGACAGACTCCGACCTACAAAGATGACTGGCCGTTCATAAATGTTACCACTCTTTTTATTTACGATTCTATTTTCGGTTTTGGACACAAAAGATTTTGCTATTCCATGGTTTGCTTTACCTACTTACATAAAGCGTGTTTTAAGAAAGCCCGACATAATTTACGTGTACATTTTATAAGTATACAAAATTATATGATTAGAATAATCGGAACTCCTTAAAACTGGACCTTAGTCAACTTTTCAAACATTTACTGTTTTCGTCCCTGATAAAAATCGTGTGTGCATCTGGCACCCTGTAAAGGAAAAGCCATAACAAGGTATGTTTGCTTATTCCTATGTGGTCTTTCGATTCATCAATAACTAATATAATCAAGGAAATATGCATATGTACAGAGAGAATAGAGTTTGTTTCCTGATTTAATTTATGGAAGGACCAAAGTATACAGAATACTATTTATTTACTTAAGAAATGCAAACGCCTTGCAATACTACCAAATCCCCCACAATTCAATCGCTCTCATAACAAAGTAAACAATACAAAAACACTTAAAAAAACAAATTAAGTATTCCAACATGAAACAGATTTTAACACATGGTAAGTAACATTATCCAGTGGATTTAAACCTCAACCTGGGATTTATGATAGGATATTAAGTAAACAGTGTATAATACAGATGCCTTTGAGCTACCCAGTACGGTAAACTTCGTAAATATTTGTACTACTGGCCGATTGCCCGTGCATTTGCCCTGGCATGTTTGTAACGTACTCGTTGAATTTATTTAAATAAACGTATCATTCTGTTTTTGAATGTTGGTTTTGATAATACAAGTTTTTCATTTTTGGCAGTTGTTTATTTTTGGATATTTTGGGTTGTTTAAACGCAAAGCAGCTTGCATCATTTATACGTAAAACACGTTGTTTATAGACAAGCATGAATATATTCATGCCTACTTATTTTGAAACTTAAAACTGCATACTTCCTTCGACAAGGCTAGTTACAACACAAAAAAGGCTTCAGGCTTTTCTCATATGTAGTGGCGGAGGCCCTTCACCTCAGCCACGAATATGTGAAGGTTTCCTCACGATGCTTTCCATCATCGTCATAACAAAACCAAACAAAAAATAACTAATAAAAAACAGGACGAACGAATGGAAATACGCGACATATAACCAAGCCTCGCGTAATCCAATAACCGGCCAAGTGTGAGCCGGACTCGCGCACGAAGGGTTCCGTACCATTATCTATAAAAAACCGCAAAAAAATCACGTTTGTTGTATGGGATCCCCCCTTGATATTAAATTTATTTAGTTTTTTAGTATTTGTTGTTATAGCGGCAACAGAAATACATCATCTGTGAAAATTTCAACTGTCTAGCTACCACGGTTCATGAGATACAGCCTGGTGACAGACAGACAGACAGACGGACAGCGAAGTCTCAGTAATAGGGTCCCGTTTTGCACCCTTCGGGTACGGAACCCTAAAAAGCGTTATCTGAAATAACCGAAACAAGATGTTTCCGCGTGCTAAATCAAAGAGATTAAAGCCCTGCTCCGAACAGAAAATATATTTTCACACAGCCAAACAAACTGCGGTGACCACGCGTTGAGATTTTGGCGGGCTTGAGTTTTATAGATGCCACGCACCCGCGCGGTTTGGTTCCCCTTTTTAGGACAATTTACGAGAAACGATTTATTTTATTCAGAAATACTTCTTTAAAAAGATTCGATGCTTAATCCAAGGATACTCATTCAGGTTTGATTTTACTAGATTCGACTTAAATATTTCATTGAAAGGTCACCTGCTGACTCTAACTCGGTTTTAGTACCTAATAATAATAACAATAACAACAGGAATAATACCCAAAAATCTAACGAATAAGAAATTATGAATTATGAATTTAATCAAAACAATAGCCATCAAAGAAAATACAGCAGGAAAGCTTAATAAGATCTGCGACGCTTGGTCTCGGCCCGCGCAGCAGATTATAGATACCCCTCAAAAAGGGAGAATAGAAAAATAATAATTTTTTTAAAATATTTTACTAATGAACAAAAATCACACAGCCATTCTTACAGCTAGTCGGAAACATGAACGTAATAATAATAAATCTTTATTTCAGGACAATAAATCCCATATCGATAGATACCTATTTATCTATTTTATTTACAATAATTATATCATTAAACCTACTACTTATATCTAAGTTAGACATAGATATAAATAAGCTAAGGATTTTGTTCTTGAGTCTCGCTTCCCCATAGCGTCGGCAGACGATGCCCTCCGGACAGTAATCTTTGGCCTTGTCTTGAGGTCCGCCGGCACCCGAAGTTCGAAGGACAGAAAGTCCTGGGTAATACAATTCTTAAAAGCAACTCGTCATGGTCACCCTCATCATCTTAATCCTCTTCGATCTCTCTTGAGGCCAAATTCTTAGTATTTCAAATGTTGAAAAAATATACCGACCAAACTCATTTTTTTTAAAAACATATTCTAGTTTTTGGATTCTTTTACGTAAATGGTTAGGTACAGTCTTTGGTGGTCTACAAAAATCGATAAGCTCTTTTGTACATCATAACAATGTGAAACGAGCTTTATTCCATTTCTTCTATATACTCATAAATCCATTGCTGCCCTCCCATCCCATGACAGAACATAGAAACCTATCAACATTCTGTTTAGAATAAATAATTCTTTATCTTTAGTAATCCATGGTTTGGTTTCCCAATTCCCACCCATATCTGTAAAAGTTAAAAATAACGTACCTATTGATGTCCCCAAACTTTGACGCAGAAGCAAGTCACCAAAACCAAAACGATAAATTAAACTGGCCTGCCAGCGACTTCGCATGACAACTCATATTTTATCGCCAAACTGGACTATTATAAACGATAGGAACCATTATGTTGAAAACAAACATCGTGTACAGACAGACATAATAAACGGAATTCAGTGACCCGTAGAGTTATACCGCAATTATAAACACATTTGTCTTCTTTGGACAATTGAATCGAAACGAGAACGGGATAAGACTATAGTTTATTTATATTAAGTTTTATAGTTTCTGGGTGGAAACTCTACTAAATCTTTCCTGACATAAATTGCATTCTACTCTTGAATTAGGGGAACTAAGACATCTACGACTATATCTAATGGTGAATGCATGAATGCTGCTCAAATTATGTGTCATATTCATCTCCCGATCGAAAGTAAGTGACAGCAAGAATCTCCGAAGACGTCCACCATGACGTCTGCTTACTGACGGATTTCAATGAAAGAAATCGCAAGTTTGACAGTTGGCATTTAAAAATTGCAATCAAATTCAAGTCGCAAATACCTTTTCTTTATTTATTTATTGCAAGAACCACAAAAAAACACGTAGGTTTGTGCGTGGTTCGGAATTACGCAGAAATAATACAAGTAGGTATTTACACTATTATTATATACATACAAAAACATTAAGTATTTTTGTTTCATACAAGAAAATTAAGTAGTTTTATAATTAGGGATTAAGGATGGAAAGGGAGAAATGTTAAACCTGTAAGATTACGATTCGATTGTAGAGAATGAAGCTACGCGTATCCTTATTTATTCGTATGACATCTCCAAGTAGGAAAGTCACAGGCACAGGCATATATCCAAATTTCTTAATCTACAGCAATCAAACCTGTGAAAAGTCACATGCCACCTACAACGACCTTTGTCGTCTTGAAAGCAATCAATAAAGGTACTGATACAAGTTCCATCTCAGTGCCATAATGGTAATGTGTCATTGTGCGACGAATCCGAACAAGCGTAATGACGACAGGGGGCTCACCTTAATGTGACCGCGCCTTAAGACTTCTCCGCAGTACCGACAGCAAATAAACTTACACCCGTATACCTAGTCGTTTCCTCCATCCGATTTGACCTTGACTCGACTGAACCTAACTGAAGACGGTGCCCTAGAAAAAATAGCCTTTAGCAAAACACAAATCGCTCGGAATTATGAGTATTATTGCTGTACGTTTTTTCACTAGCTTGTTTATCACGAGTGTCAGTGTGACTTCGCTTTCCCATAAACGTAATTTTATAAATTTTGCTCGATAGAAAAGTCTCCTGAAGTTGCCAGAAAATAGAATAGAATAGAATATTCATTTATTCACTGTTACTTCACAGATTACAAGATTATGGCCATACAGGTATATTATAAAGTACAAAGTGAAAATAAAACACCACGGAAATTTTTTATCAAATCGCCCATGCAGTGTATACAGCAATAGCGAATGGGTCCCGACTCAGCATGTGCTACAGGACTTGCAGCAACACAATTTCGCACCGCATCTGAATTTTTGTTCTTGATATTTATCTAATCATTATAAAAATGGCACAGTACGTTCCTCAGTAAGACTTGCTTAGCTTGGCTTTAACCTTTTTTATTTTTTTATTTCATTTCCTCTAAATATAAGTTAAGGATGAAATTCTAAGTTCTGATTGCCTATGGGCCCGCCCTTAAGAGATTGTTGTCAAAGATGCATTCAAATTGAAGTATAGACCTCTGTGGCGCAGCGGTTGTGACACTGCCTACCATGCGAGAGGTCCCGGGTCCGATTCCCAGCTGGAGATAAAGAAAACAAAAAATAAAGGTTCCCTCGACACAGGGTATCCTAATGTATGTGCATGTATGTAAATGTTTGTTTCTAATATACAAAATCTTGGTTTGATTTGGTTTTTGCCACACCGTAAAAGGAATGTTATACTTAGTAGATTGTTACACGAGGGGCGTAAGAGAGCTATTTCAGAACAAGATCCAATTTGGCGCCCGTGCGCGCGCAGCTCGCAAAGGGCGCTAACGGATCGAGCGAACCCGATTTATTTAGGCGAATATAGTTCGAGGGTGAAATAGCAAGTTCATGTTCAAGTTCAAGTTCAAAATTTTTATTGACCATAAAATCATACATATTACTTAGTCAACGTCAATATGATATTAATATTTTTGTATACTACCGCCCGTTCGGAAGTTGTGGGCTTAGGGATGGAGCAAAGAAGGGCAAGAAACCTCCCCCGTACCTCTTTTTAAAATATCAGAGATGTATTTCTACTTAAGTCTAAGGAAATACACCGAGGAGAGACGTACTGACTCAGTCCATCGCCCCTCTTTGGATTTCTGTGCGCTGAGATGGTAAAGACCATGCAGTTTTGTCATCTAAATATTCTTTTACACTGTAATATGACTTCTTCAATAGGCCGTTTTTGACATAGTTTTTGAACCTCCTTTCTGGTAGGTCCGTTGCTTCATTAGGTATTTTATTATAAAAACTAACACATACTCCCATAAAAGAGTGAGCAACCTTACTGAGTCTGAACGCGGGCATAGTAATCTTATTTCTATTTCTAGCTATTTACAACCCGAGGTAAGCATTCTACTTTACATAATTCATGCGAGGTAAATAACACATTTATACAGGTTTTAACTGAAAGGTGCAGTCATATATTAGAGATTTGTTAGTCACATCATTCTGAACCACTTTCACTATGAGACCCATTTGATCAGAGCAACTTTATATTTCACTTCTGAACCATTATGCAGCCACTATCCAGCATAGTGGGTACTTGGGTAGTCATGAAACCATTATGTCACACTATCAAGTATAGTCTGCCGCAAAGTGATTTGAAAATCGAACGTTTCATTTCATATAAACAATGCATTGTGTTGGAAATGCCAACTTTCACGGTCTCTTTGGTCAGCAGTAAAACCTACTTAGTGAGAATGGATGATGTAAAGTTAATTTACAGAATATTCTACTTGCCACGTTTTAGATTAATATGTGCACAACGATACATATTAAATTATTAGTCTAGGTACTTAAATACATAAAAACCATAACAAATAAATACATAAAGACCATACATAATATAAAAAAATATATATACATAAATACATAGAAACTTAAGTAAGTATATTAAGGTAGAGAAAGATGTGTTCTTTTAAGCTATTTAAAAAAATGTTGAGTGAAGGACTGTCCATGATAGCACTGGTTACTTAATTAGTTGTTTTAGCCTTAGTTGTGTTACAGAACCGATTTAATTCGTTTTGCCAACCATAGTTTTCCGGTCTGCCGGTCACGGTAACCGTCGGACAATCTTGCCGGTATGGTTGGCAAAAAACTAATAACGTATTGTCGGACGATCGCACGCACGCGGGACGATACCGGGCAATCTTAGTAAAGACGCGTGCGCGCCCACAAATGTTATTTTTTACCCCAATAATTTCGCAGAGAATCTCTATTAGTCAATAGTATGGTTCGTTGCGTTAATTTAATGAATAAAAGCATAAAAGGATCGTGTTGACAACTTGAAATATATACAAAAGAGTGGAGAATCTTGGAGTGGAGAAATATTTAAAAAAAAGTTTAGGTAATTTAGAGGTGGTTGTTTAATATGAAAGCTTTAAGAGACCGGTGACCGCGTGAATTTCCCATACAAACGTAATACAAAAATGATTTGAATTTGAGAACTAGTTCAAAGCATTTAGACTGTTAATCGGATTAATACAGTGTTTACGCAGGTTCCTGGTCGTATACCAAGGTTCTTATTCAAATTACTTAAAAATATTTTTAAATTGGTTGAAGAGGAACCCTGGTATACAGACCAGGAACCTGCGTAAACAGTGTATAAATCCAATTAACAGTCTAAATACGTTAAACTATTTCTCAAATTCAAATCATTTTTGTATTACGTTTGTATGGGAAATTCACGCGGTCAACGGTCTCTTATAAGATTGTTCTATGTTTGAGCCAAGATAATTTTACGCACCATTGACGCGACTTTTTTTTCTACACAAATGTCAAACAACAATAAAGATGCTCCAATTATTTTTGACTGGACATAAAGCGAACAACATAACATAGCATCACTCCTTTTCCCTTAAACGGGACGGCAGAGACACAATTGTGCACCAAATACAGCAATAAACCATCTATCGTAAATCTTCTTCTGTGATATCTGATATCGCAATGTGTGGCCGGAAGTCGGTTTTCGGGTCCATGATCCGGTTAATTCGGAGGTTTTTTTGGCGGCCATCTTTGCCATTGTTTTGTGATTGCTTCTCATCATGATGACTTTTGACGGGCACTTGTGCGGAAAATTACGCAAGTTAATTGTTGTGTCAGTTGAAGTACATTTAACAAATAACCTAACTTCGATGCCTCGGGTGAAAACACCTCTATGGCGTAGCAGTTGTGGCTCTGCCTACCTTGCGAGAGTTCCCGGGTTCGATCCCCGCGCCCGCAAAAGCTCCAGGTCTTGGATGTTTACATGTTTGTGATGTCGCTGTTTCTGGTTCCAACGACACAGGGTATCCTAATGTTGGGCCAGAAGCAATGTATGTGCCTGTATGTAAATGTTTATGTTTATTTCTACTAATATTGCGCTGTGTATATTTTAAAAGTGTAAAATATTTTAAATGTGTATATTTTGAATTTTTTAAATGTTTCTAAGTACCTACCTATCTTAACTTTTATTTTTTGGTTGTAAATTACGCACATTTCCCACTCTGCTAAGCATACTATGGCACCCACGATACAGGCTCAGACTAGTGTGGGGCCGCAGTCTAACTCCTGTATAAATTGTATTTGCACAAACGATAACTTATAATAAACCTAATAATATAATGAATAATAATTTATGTAAGAACACACACACACTGAGCGGTACTGAGCACTCACCAACCCACTGCTGGGCAAGCAAAGGCCTCTTTTCTATAGCGCCAATCCGCACGGCCCTGCGTCAACCATCGCCCTAAGTTACTTGTGTGAAATGTTAAAGTTAAATAGTAATTTACAAAGTAACATAAAACAAAGACCATAACCCATTCGGTCCTTACTCATACCAAAAATATCCTGCCTGTCTCGTTTGCCACTCAAATGACAACACTTGACAGGGGCTCGTTAACAGGGGTCGAGTTTTGACATCTGTCAATTTGGCTCGAATGCCGAAACCACTGTTGTTTTTGTCACCAAAGCATTGAAAGCTTGGAATCTTGGTCTCGGCTCATCAAGAGAGAGCCGTTTTTAGATTTGCGGTTTATTGAATCCATGCTAACTGTGCATATTTTGTTGTTGCAGGTAAATACGCTGATTCCTGATTATTCCTGATGGTAAGAATTTACATGAGTTGCTATGGCCTCACGTTTAAAACATATTTAGATAAAATAAAACAACTACAAATAAGATTAGTAAAATATTTAGCTGATAAGAAAACAAAAGATAGTTGTGATGGAGACTATGACAAACTGTTTGCCTCATGCCGAATACTTCCGGTTCATTGTAAGGTTAAGTATCTGATTGCTATTGAGACATATTACTCCGAAGACCCTGGTAAACCACCGCCATTCTACAAGATCAGCCGTTAATAGAAAATTTATCCAACCAAAGGCAAATAATTACTACGGACAAAGGACAAGAAGATACTTAACCCCTAAAATATGTAATAATATCTCACTATTGAAATCTGTTGATAAATTTTATAAAACCACACTAATATTTAAATTAAAAAATACCTTTCTAAATTGCGAATGCACTTAACACCAAAAATATCATAAACATAAACCAAATATTAAATATGTATATATACATATATATTATACTTAAATTAAAAAAAATTATTGTAAGCCTATGGGCTATAACTAGTTAATGAACTAAGAGCGTCTGCCAACAAACTGTTACGCAGTTTGGCAGAAAATAAATTGTAATAGTCATAAGTTTTCTGATAAATAAATGTCTTAAATAAGAAACCAACCACCAGAAATATGTTTTTCCGCCTTTTCCCGAACGGAGTGACATGGCAGGGGCACCATTGATCCCATATTTAGCCAGTTAGTACGTCTCTGTCCATAGCACTCTAGCGGTCAATGGGCTGGGTGGATTGCAGTTATTATTTTGTAAATGGTAGTAAAATTCTCTGCGATGGTTTTATCCATGTTTCATCATAATCGGTGTAGTGATTGTTGTACCAATTGTGCTTCTACCACCCTATATGGGAAACGGCGGCGTGACGCTTTGTTATGGTAAAATAAGCATGGGTACTGTAAGATATTTTGAAACATACATTAGTTCCTTAGCGATCGTGGGCCATCGATTCCCCACTGTTTACAGTTACCACACTTGACTTCGATATACATGTCGTCAGTCGATGCGTCTGTCCGTCTGTACTCTGCTACTTCTCTGTGACACGCCGCCGCCGCCGCCGCCATGAAACTATGCATTTTGTAAATAAACGTAGGATATACTTATATTTGTATATATCATTTGTACGAAGACAAACAAAGGGCTCTGTAAAGAATACCGCTAAATTTTAAAGATCATTAAACACATTCATAATAATATAGCATGCCTCTAATGTGCCTCTGCCACCCCTTATGAATGAGTTAATGAATCATAAGCGCTCTCGATTAGATTGTTTCCGGGACAGTTTCCCTACAGAGTATAGGATATTCTAAAAATCTGTTCACTTTCAGAGTCCTCTGTTGGATTTTTAGGGAAACTGCCCCAGAAACAATCTACAGTCAAGATTTAAAACAAACACAACGTTATGTATACAATCGGCAGGTTAAGTACGAAGTCAATCACAAAACTAATCAATCACATCACAACACACAAAAGAAACGAGTTAAAAATGCATCCTTCAAAATTAAGACATTTTTCACGATGACGTGCATAATATCAAAAAACTTCGAAATGCGCGCCGCTCTTTTTTTAACTTTTAACATTTTAAACCATGATTGATGTTGTACCAGCCTGTGACGAAAGGCTCGTTTGCAAAAACCTGCTCTACAAGATTAAATATCAATTTTTCAGCCTTCAACTAATCTGTTTAAAAAACGCTCACACTTTTTGTGTACCCGTGTTTTTGTGTAGTGATGATGCAATATCAATTTTCATATAATCCGCGTGCGCTTTGAATGCAGTGCTTTCCATACTGACTGGCAGGAAACAGTCATCAGAAAAAAGTCCAATTTTCTATTTTTCTTTTTGGGCGGCAGTAGTAAAATGTGTCTAATAAGTAATAACCTCTTTGCTCTGAAAATACTGGCCAGTTGCAACCAGCGGTCCCTAATCGAATTTTCAGCACGTAGCGCCGCGCCGCCGGACTGAGGAACATAAATTAATTTAGCTAAAGAGCTAATTTAGCGCTTTTAGCTGAGAATGCAGAGCTGGCCACATTGCTGCTTTAGCATCCGCTAGAACAGACGAGAATAAATAATTATGAAATGTTTACGAACGGAGATGAGTGAGGATATAAATTCTGCTTACATTGCCTTTGTAGTAAAGCTTATTATCCTACTATGTATGCAGTCCGTAGGAATCTCAATTTACTTTTACGTTTTGCCATATTTTGTTAACAAGCATTTTGTTGTAGTCTTGTGCCTGCTCGGTCATCAGAGAGAGCGCTCCGTACTAGTACATTTCAGTCAGTGTACTAGTACACTCTAACAGTTCTATTAGTACTATTAGGACATTGGATCTTATGAATAAAACAATATGCCTGCTCGGTCCTCAGAGAGCGCTCCGTACTAGGACATTTCAGTCGGTGTACCAGTAAGCTCTAACAGCTTTATTAGTACTATTAGGACGTTGGATTGGATGAATAAAATAAATTAAAAGTAAAAAAACATTTTAAACAAAGCTTTTATTTAATGCCCTAAAAAGAAGAAAATAAAATTTCGATTCAATCAAATGCGTTATTTTATTAAATTACACAATTAATACGATAACAAAGCTTGTTGCGAGATTTACTTGTGTAGACTTTAATCAGGTGGTAGGGACTATTTGCACAGACTTGGAGATAAATCCCGCAACAAGCTTTTATATCGTATTAATTGTGTAATTTAATAAAATAACGCATTTGATTGAATCGAAATTTTATTTTCTTCTTTTTAGGGCATTAAATAAAAGCTTTGTTTAAAATGTTTTTTTACTTTTAATTTATTTTTAATTTTTTAGTCTTTATCATTACAGCGAGGCAATTCTGGCGCTAGCGAGATCATATTCATGGTCGAAATATCGATTTTGAGATACCGAAATCTCTATCAAAAACAAGAAAAAGCTATTCTTACGACTAGCCTTTCGACCAACCGAGATATCTCGACCCGTTTTCGATCATAATAAATATAAATCGAGATAATTTTCGACGGATTTAGGCGGTATCAAAACAGATATCTTGACTGGGGAGATGATCTCGATAGCGCGAGAATCGGGGGCCTGGACAAAACATCTAATCTAGAATTAGAGTGCTTGTGAAGACGAATCAAATGACACCAAACACGATAGGATTGCGTCGTTTGGTAACAGAGTTCCCATGGCCACCTTCCGGCTCCAGCATCAGATCAGCTCCATGTCATAAAAAATATTCTAGGATCAAAGTACTTGTCAATATAAATCAAATGAGCCCAAACACAATAGGATTGTGTCGTGTGGTAACAGGGTTCCCATGGCCAGCTTCAGGCTGCAGCATCAGATCAGCTCCATGTCATAAAAAATATTCTAGGATCAAAGTACTTGTCAATATAAGTCAAATGAGCCCAAACACAATAGGATTGCGTCGTTTGGTAACAGGGTTCCCATGACCACCTTCCGGCTCCAGCATCAGATCAGCTCCATGTCATAAAAAATATTCTAGGATCAAAGTACTTGTCAATATAAATCAAATGAGCCCAAACACAATAGGATTGCGTCGTTTGGTAACAGGGTTCCCATGGCCAGCTTCAGGCTCCAGCATCAGATCAGCTCCATGTCATAAAAAATATTCTAGGATCAAAGTACTTGTCAATATAAATCAAATGAGCCCAAACACAATAGGATTGCGTCGTTTGGTAACAGGGTTCCCATGGCCACCTTCCGGCTCCAGCATCAGATCAGCTCCATGTCATAAAAAAATATTCTAGAATCAAAGTACTTGTCAATATAAATCAAATCAGCCTAAACACAATAGGATTGCGTCGTTTGGTAACAGGGTTCCCATGGCCACCTTCCGGCTCCAGCATCAGATCAGCTCCATGTCATAAAAAATATTCTAGGATCAAAGTACTTGTCAATATAAATCAAATGAGCCCAAACACAATAGGATTGCGTCGTTTGGTAACAGGGTTCCTATGGCCACCTTCCGGCTCCAGCATCAGATCAGCTCCAAGTCAAAAAAATATTGCATTGTCATCCAACTTACATACGTATGCAAAATTTCAGCTCAATCGGATAACGGGAAGTGGGTCAAATTCAAGCCGACATTTTTGACGCGAACCGTGATACCCACAAACAAACAAACAAACATACATACATACAGTGCAAGTTAAATAAAAGCTTTTAAAATGGGCTATTAGATTAACCTTTCTTGTCGTGCAGAGCAGAAACTTCAGGAATATTATACTCTGTATTCACATATTTATACAATTGTACGTGTCAGTTTGCATTGCAGAAATAAAAAGTTAAATAATATTAGATTTTCCTTCATACCTAAACAGGCTTAGGACTGTCATTCTAGTCTCTTGACTACTTGTCACTTCTATTAAAGTATAATAATAATGTAATGTAATGAATGGCTCCCGCCCGCCCCGCCATTCTCCTTCTCGCTGAAACGTTTCCCTACGCTAGTCGCTAATCGGACATTCGTTCTATTAGGACATGACCGACCGACCGACCGAGCGAGAATCTCGCTCGGTCGGTCGGTCGGTCATGTCCTAATAGAACGAATGTCCGATTAGCGGCTAGCGCTCGCTCGGTCGGTCGGTCATGTCCTAATAGAACGAATGTCCGATTAGCGGCTAGCGCTCGCTCGGTCGGTCGGTCGGTCATGTCCTAATAGAACGAATGTCCGATTAGCGACTAGCGTAGGGAAACGTTTCTTTTCGTTCATTGCACGGTAACGTTTCCTAATCGTTCTTCGTACATGACCGACACAAGACTATTTTGTTGTGATTGTTACTGATATCCTCTACTCACAAGTTCTCTAATTGAGGAAGGTAAGATGTCCTCCATATCAACAAACAACATACCGGCTCTACTTTACTTTACCTTTTTACGGGGCGGCAGAAGCAGATTCTGCCAAATGTTCAGCAAGTTATTGGAGCACATACTTACTAAACTACATTTTTAGGGTTCCGTACCCGAAGGGTGCCAAACGGGACTCTATTACTGAGACTTCGCTGTCCGTCTGTCCGTCCGTCCGTCCGTCTGTCACCAGGCTGTATCTCATGAACCGTGGTAGCTAGACAGTTGAAATTTTCACAGATGATGTATTTTTGTTGCCGCTATAACAACAAATACTAAAAATCAAAAGAAATTTAATATTAAGGGGGGCTCCCATACAACAAACGTGATTTTTATGCTCATTTTTGCTCGATATTGATAATGGTAGCAGGTAGACGCTTAAAATGTTCACAATATATTGAGTATATTATTTACTTAAAAAATAAATAATTAAATTAAAATTAAATTAATATTTAGGGGGGGCTCCCATACATTTTTTTTGCGGTTTTTTATAGATAATGGCACGGAACCCTTCGTGCGCGAGTCCGACTCGCACTTGGCCGGTTATTCACTTATTTCATTAATTCGGGGTTATTTTTAATCCTCAGTAAAAAAAACTGAGTAATTTGGCATTTCACAGGTACATGAAATGTAAATAATGTTATCTCTCTGTTTAAACTGCGGTTTAGCAAGCCAAATCTCTGCCACCCCATCTGATAAAACAAATCTGGAATGACATTTCACACACCTGTCCCATCCAAGTGATTCCGTCGAAAGTTAAATCATAATCTGTCAGTTTCGGCGGCGAACACACAGATACCGACATCGATAAGGCCCGCGACACACGGTCGCTTCGCATTAAAGCGATTAATGGCCGCGATAACGAGCGGTCGTTAGTGTGCAAGAGTCTTTACATTTAAAAATGCCGGCAAGAGTGGTGTCGTGTACGTGAGCTGGGTTCCGTAGCAGTTTTTGATGAGGCGGTATTCAGGGACTGGTATTAAGGGTGGGTGCTGGATTGTTACGAGATTTTACGCCCAACTGCTATCTTTACCGAGATTTAGATTAGAACCCCTAATACCACATTTTCTAAGGATTGTGGTAACCTTAAGCTACTTTACTACTAGCATTTTTTGACAATTTTCACATATTGTCCAGCATGATATCGATAGATCGACTTATCTCTAGATCAAAAGTTAATCGCAAATGGACACATTAATAACGTCTAGCTTAGAAAATGACATGAGATTTCTTCGACCAATATAGAAAAGAGCTCAGGAGGTAATTGCTTGCCTACTTTGCAACATTTCACTAGACATAACTTGTAAACGCTAGTAATTTGTTCTGAATGGTATTGCGACATTGAATGATGATGATGACCAGCAAGTGGCAATCACCCTTGTACTCAAGTTTACTGCATGCTCTGCATAGATAGGTACTGCTACTATGAAACAAATTAAGTTGTAAATAGGAAACCTATCACTTCTTTAACTTAATAATTTATTTGTCGTTCCCTCTATTTACATCACGGATATTTTAACGGTGACGGTAACATCGTGAGGAAACCTTCATAGCTGCGGCGATGGGCTATCCATCTGTAACTCTGTAACGAAAAATGGAGTATTAAATGACTGGCTAAAATTTCACAAAATTTTACCTCAACCACCCCGTATGGGAATAGGCGTGACGTGAAAGAACTGAGAGACTTAGGTGTGTAGTGAAGAAATTAATTATGATTTAGTTCACGACGTTTGTGACTACAGAACCCTAAAAGTAAAATTATCGTACGGCACATTCCTGAGGGAGTGTTTTCGAAGACGTCTAGGGGTAAGATTTGTGGCGTGTTGCCGAGGTAGTAATGACGATGCCTGATATCGCGATGGACTGATAAGCCTCGTAAATGCTTTGACACCATTTTGGACGCTTGATACACAAATTGTGTGTCATTCATTGTTACGGGCGGGCTTTGGGACTTTGGTATATTTGTGTTAAAGAATTTAAGTTATAAGAATTAGTCAAGTGCAAATCACACTCTCGCACGAAGGATTCGCACCATCGTACAAGAAAAAGTATTTACAACACTTTTTTAGGGTTCCGTATCCGAAGGGTGCCAAACGGGACCCTATTACTGAGACTTCGCTGTCCGTCTGTCCGTCCGTCCGTCCGTCCGTCCTGTCTGTCACCAGGCTGTAACTCATAAACCGTGGTAGCTAGACAGGTGAAATTTTCACAGATGATGTATTTCTGTTGCCGCTATAACAACAAATACTAAAAATCAAAAGAAATTTAATATTAAGGGGGGCTCCCATACAACAAACGTGATTTTTTTTGCTCATTTTTGCTCGATATTGATAATGGTAGCAGGTAGACGCTTAAAATGTTCACAATATATTGAGTATATTATTTACTTAAAAAATAAATAATTAAATTAAAATTAAATTAATATTTAGGGGGGCTCCCATACTTTTTTTTTTTGCGGTTTTTTATAGATAATGGTACGGAACCCTTCGTGCGCGAGTCCGACTCGCACTTGGCCGGTTTTTTTTAAATCCGGGACACCCTTATTTTTATATATTTCGTATTTTTTGTTGCTGTAGCGGCAACAGATACATTCTTTGAAAATTTCAACTCTCTACTTATTACGGTTCGTGAGATAGAGCTCGCTGACGGACAGACAGACAGACGGACGGGTAGTGAAGGCTCAGTAAAGGGTCCCGTTTGGTTTGGGTACGGAACCCTAAAAATACTCATTTATCAAATACCAACATCCCGATGCTGTCGTTTGCTACAAGTTCCTTGACTTGGCCTTTTTGAATGCAATTTGTGGCATCAATCTCTTGAGTTACGACTAGGTAAGCATAATAGGGGTACAAAACATTTAACTGAGTGAAACTAGATTTTCTGCCGTGTGTGCGTGTTCTACAATGCCTACTAAATTATTCAAGAGCAAGAAACATGAGATAGGTACGAAGCAAGTTTTTATATCAAAACTTTGGCCACTGTCGCACGATTCGCTTACAGAATTCGGCCGTACGAGACTCCCGTCCCGGCCCGGGAAACGGAATAGGAATTCCCATACAAACTCCAGCTGCTGTGGCATATTTACCAAAACCACCGAACCGCCGAAAAATCCGACAGCTCAATATAAGACAGACAACACAAATAGCTATAGATACAACCCGTTTGATCAGGACTCGAGTGTAACTCGGTGCAACATCAAAGGGGCTATTTTCAAAACGCATCGATAGATTCGGCTTAACGAATCGGAATTGGGGAATTCGGCTTTGCGCGGCTTGGGTAAATAACAGCTTAATAAATATTGAGGTTTGGCGAAGACTGGTGAATGTAAGTACTGATTAGCAACAGACGATTTGTACTGATCTCGTCAAATGGCTTTGGTTTCCAATGTGACTCTCTCTCCCACCGAGTCCCACCCCACCTTCTTATTTGCACCTTTTGTACAGAGACACATAAAATTAACGCGGTCGGCAACTAACAGCTCCCTTGTGAGTTGTGACTACTTGTAACCAAAGGATAGAAAGCGGGTTAGCACTAATTTCGAGTCAACTTTAACATTCGATAGATTATTCGTGTAGATCGCAATCGATGACCTGAGAGCGTTGATTCGTGTTTTATCATATCATTGTCAAGGATGGATGATTGGTTTTCTTTGGTCTCGTCGTATTGACTGTACATGCCTAACCCTGTTTCTGGTTTGTGATGTTGTAGTTCAATAATGCATAAATTTAGTCGATTTGTGCAGTTAACTTCACTCAATACTCGATAACTTACCTCTATACTTAACTTTAACTTTAAAATGCCAAAAGCGTGATCACTTACAAATACCTTCAACTCAAAGCACTGTCATTAGATAGATTAAGTTACAAAGTACATATTCGTACTTACATTTAAATGCCAAGACATAAAACTTTATTCCTTAGTTCCTTATTTATGTACGAGGTCTATGTGAATTCGCTTATTTAAAACCTTTCGGCCTTTCGCCTATTTGAATTATTTTTACTCGTGCAGATTAAGCAACATCTGACCGAGATGGTAAGTGGATGGGTGACTGTTTCTAAGCGGTATTTCTTTCGGGATCTTCCACTGAAGACTGCCACCCGACACGCGATCAAAAGTTATGATGATGATGTCCTCCACAAAATATCCGTCGACGACCGACGACGGCGACACCTTGTCAGTCCCTGTGGCATGATTCTCGCGCCTTTGATATACGGATATCGAGACCTATATTTACAGATTTCCATACAAAATCACTTGATATAGATGTAGATATCGTATATCGAATGCGCGAGAATCATGCCACTCTGGCGTGTGCTCGGATGTGACTCGCGAAGCCGAACTTGGTGTTGAACGTGCGGCTGCAAATGTTGCACTGTAGCTGTCCACTCTGGTGTTTTTGGTCTAGGTAGGAGACCTTGGCACGATTCTTTCGGGCGTGGCGTTTGGCGTTGTGTTCTTTGAGACGGGCATCTTCGAACTTCTCAGTTCCTGTTTTTACTACTTTTCGCCACAAAAGTCATAAAGCTGTATGGACTTAATCTTAACTTCTCCCAGCGAATATTATTTGGCTGTGGAATCAGCTACTTCACAATCCTCATCTTCACACGGCACATCTTCTTTTAAAATCCCCGGGAAGCCACGATTCCATTTCCTCGTCGAATCACAATTCGATTCAACTGTTCAACCACTCGACAGGTTTGGGCTGAAAAGTGTTTTATTTTACGCGTAATGACATTCGAGTAATCCAATATGTACAAAATCAATTAACGTCGACAGCCTTTCAGAGTCAATGCATCAATATGCAGAGAATATTGTCAATATTTCAGCGCATTCTCCCTGTTGTAATGTGGGTACAGACAGACAATAGGTGGCTAGGCCGGCCTGAATACTAATTAGTTGAAGTGTAGTGCGTTTCTTAACAGTGATAAAATGTAGTATTATTATTAAGTGGTGTCTATTCTAGAAGTATTCTGTAGAAATAATCCACCTGTCTCACCTCTTTTTTGGTTTGCTGGAAGAGACCTCTTATT
Organism: Argyresthia albistria; assembly: GCA_963457715.1. Taxonomy (NCBI): domain Eukaryota; kingdom Metazoa; phylum Arthropoda; class Insecta; order Lepidoptera; family Argyresthiidae; genus Argyresthia; species Argyresthia albistria. The sequence continues at coordinate 11,217,626 of OY735265.1, read as the reverse complement.
AGAGATAAGCTCGCCTTTGTGCACGTTTTCTATGTTTTTTATTGTCCTATGTAATTGTTTGTGTGCAATAAAGAAATTATGAATTATGAAATAATATCAATGGCCCGAAGGTCGCCTCTAAGAGTAAAAACAAGTTTTAGCTGTAAATCTTTGACAGGAGGGTCTCCAGACCTCCAATACAAGGGATAATGTTATAAATCATTATAAAATCAGACCGGTCAACCGATACTAAACAAAAACGACTGATAAATCACTAGAATATACAAAGTCGAGGTCCGGCGTATCTGTTGCGCAAATAATAACAGAACTCAGAGAGTACTGGCGGCGACAAAAGGGACTGAAGTTTAATTATAATAATAAATAATTCAAACTGACACTTACAAATTATTTACAACAAATACTCTCAATTGACGACCTGTTTGGCGGAGCGGTTGCGTATCTGCCTACCATGCGAGAGGTCCCGTCCCGGGTTCGAATCCCGACTGGGAACAAAAAAAACCGCAGCTCTTGGATGTTTACATGTTAGTGATGTCGCTGTTTCTGGTTCCCACGACACAGGGTATCCTAGTGTGGGCCCAGAAGCAATGTATGTCCCTCTTTGTAAATGTTTATTTTTATGTTCAATTTTAATTTAAATCTCTTGTAAAATATGTCGTGTTCTGATAAAATAGTACAAAATATGAACCTACATATGCCGCTGCCGCGTGGGACACTAATCTACTACTGTATAATTGTATGTGCCTTCATTAAATAAATAAATTGAATTGAAATTGAAAATGTATTAATTTGTTTTGATTGGTTCAATTATGTTTTACAACGTTTTGCCCCGACTGTACTCCGTAGCTATTCAAACAAACAAACGGAGTCGATGTTACCGTTTCGCGGTTTTGTTTATTTTCATTGGCTCCACATTTTATGGAAATTATCCGCGAGTATTTTGTATACAAAAGATACTTCTGATAAATAATAAACATAATGATCGTGTCTTTGCTTCGATCTTAAATCAGGACTACCAATACTGCGAAAAGAAAGATGAATTCCCTGGACCAACATTCCGGGTTCTATATAAGATGTCTAGTCGTTCACATGTACTGTGCAAGTCAGCTGTATAAGAGCTGTATAGCTTGCTATACAGCTCTTATAGAACCAGTTTGGGCACAAATTAGACAGCCTTAAGTTTACTATGGCTGTACATTAGCAGTATAATAGCATTATAATAGCAGTTTAAGTAGTAACATCGGACTTAAGGCTGACTTACGGCACTATATGGGACGCAGTGTGAACAATACAACGTGCATGAGTGTAATAGAGAGTAACAAGTGGCTAAATACACAGCCTTCATAGTTATAAAATCCGACAAAAAAACTCTAGTGCTACCTAAAGTTCACGTGTGTCCTAAATTATTTCTTTATTTTATTATTTTCATGGATTATAATAGTGCTAAATACAGTTATCAAGGCTTCTTGTCTTGACAATTTACAACTCCGGCGGATATAATTTGGATAACACGCGGTAATAAGTTACCTGTTTTAAATACTTAATCAGGTTAATGCCATGGGAATGCAACTTTATCGTGAAATGTATACATATTTATAGCTAAAATATTCACGCGCCTCTGTAAAAACGCGATATTCATTTTAAAATATTTAATACTGGTTGAGGGGAAATCTAAAATTTTCAGTTTTTGATATTATATTGGCATTATAATTATACTACGGTAATTAATTATAACATGAAACCAAAACTCGAACGGTCTATCTGCTTATTTTGTGATAAATCTGCATATAATATTGGAGATTATTTGGTAAATATTTTAGGTTACGAGAACAAAATGTTGGAAATGAAATACGGCTATGTGAACTGTTATAACTCCAATTTAATGCCGTGAAGCGTATATAGGTTCACATGTGTTCTGTTAGAATGCTGTTATCCATATAGATAACGCGACTATCACCATTAGCTTGTGGGATTAGTGTAATAGAATATCACATGCACATTCATGTTCAGCTTACAGCAAATAAGAGTAGAACTTGTGGACAAATAAACTGCTATTGATGTTAATTGACAACACATATAGTCCTTTTAACAGCCTACAGTGCACATGTGAACCATTTAAACACTTCTGTACAGTAGTAAAAAAAGGTTATTTTAATTATCACAAACAAGTCCTACTACAGCTACTAGTTGTATAACAGTCTAAAACAAGTAAACATACGGCCTTTGGCTTTATAAATGACCACATGTGTTCTATTAAAATGCTAGCTCTATAACATCGTACAAGTAGGCTGTTAAACAGCGGTTGCCGTATCTCTACCCTCCTATAATACTCTTAGTTAGACGGCTGACTAAAGGATAGTTGTTAGAGTATTATAACACCAACAATCGTATAAAAGTATAACTCTACACTCATATAAGTCCCTTATACAGGTATAGGCGTTATTAATCGCAATAATGCAGCTTATACATCACGGGTGAACTGTAATAATGCTTCAAGTACACCTGGGAACTAAATGTGTACTCTTAAATGGAGTAAAATGCTACTTGTGATCTAGAACTAGAATCATGAAATTCGATACAAAACAAGGTTTAATAGCACAAATAAAGGAATAAATCAGAAAACCGCAAAAAAATGTCCCTTCACATAAAAACCGCGAATTGTGCGGAACCCTCGGGACGCTAGTCCGACTCGCACTTGGCTGTTTGGTTACGGTTCGTGCAAAGTTTGTACCCGCTGTTCACTTGTGCGTGAGACATCCCAAGACTGATAACAATATTATGATGATGAAGTTGATGACTGATAAATAATCACTCAAACATCCGCGCAAAAAACGACGGCCCGTGATTTTCAACCTAACCGCTTAGTAATAAAGTTCAAAACCTATGAAAAAACAGGACAATGGAATAAATAGAATAGAGTTATATAATTGAAACAAAAAGTAAACTTTAGAAAAAACCGACTTCCACAAACCCTATTTGATTAGATTGAGTTTAATACAAACTGTAACCCCTTATCCCCCCCCCCCCCCCCTTGGGAAATTAATTTTGTCAAATCCTATATCAGTGCTACCCCACGCTACTAAGGAACCCCTGTACAAAGTTTCATGGCTCCAGGTCCACCGGTTTAGGCTATGCGTTGCCTGCCCGTCAGCCACGCATAGTATTTGTACCTAGTATTGAGCAGATCTGGTGGCCATATGTGGTCTTCATTAGCAGTTCCGCATCACAATATTATGCTTACCATGTGCATTTGCACGAGTTATTATGAAAAACACAAAAATCACTTTAGGTCTGCCTATAATATTTGAAGAGTTCCCTCGATTTCTCCAGGATACCATCATCAGATCCTGACCTGGTGTCAATGAGACCAATGGGAAGGTAAACCCTTTCAAACTTTTGAGATCGCTCAACAGAATAGCAACAAAAAAAGCCGCCTTACAGGCATACTTCGCCTTCTTTCAATCTAGAGCCCTCTATGGACTAGCCATCTGGGGAAACAGCGTAGATGTAAATAAAATTTTCGTCGTACAAAAGAGATGCGTCCGTATTTTGGATGACCTGGGCAGTAACAGAGCTACGTGCAGGGATTCTTTTAAAAAACTGAAGTTACACACTATAACAGGGTTGCATATAATTGAGTTGTATAAATTGGTCAGACGTTACCCCGAAAAATTCCCTCTAAGACCCCCTGGTGTCAGCAATCGTCTAAATGAACGAAATTATCTGAAACTGGAAGTTCCTCAATGTAGGACAGCTGCCTTCTCTCGGGGAACAAAAATGGTAGCTATAAAAGTTTTTAATAAGTTACCAGAAGCCTAAGTAGTCTTAGAATATCGTAAATTTATTGTAGCACTTAAGAAACTTTTGTTGTTTGTGTGTCCTTATAGCTTAAGTAAATTTTATAATTTTGACATTGAATCCTGTGTATATGACATTTTGAAATTATCTCCCAATTCTAACTGACGTTCGGTGTATTGTGTTGTCGGAGTAATGCTGACGGAGTAGTGTTTAAGATTCCATTATATGACCTATATCAATCTAAATACAATTAATTTCTAAATTACTATTATTAATTAATGTGTACATAATATTCATTTCATGTAAATACTTATTTTATTCTAAATTGCTACACCCTATGGGTAAAATTACATAGTACCTACTTGTGATGCGAAATGTAACACCTACATCAAACATGTAGTTTATTGCAATAAACAAATAAAAAAATAAAAAAAAAAACAAAAAAAATAATTTTCCAAATCGGTCCACCCGTTTAGGCGCTATCGGGGCACATACATAAAAAAATAAAATAAAATAAAAAACAAACATCCGGACGAATTGTAAACCTCCTCCTTTGGGAAGTCGGTTAAAAATTAGCTTACTAAGTCAGTTTAGTTTACCAAAACCTATAGGTACCAAACCCGGTAGAGCAACCACTAAACCTATAGGTACCAAACCCGGTAGACGAACCACTAAACCTATAGGTACCAAACCCGGTAGACCAACCACTAAACCTATAGGTACCAAACCCGGTAGAGCAACCACTAAACCTATAGGTACCAAACCCGGTAGACCAACCACTAAACCTATAGGTACCAAACCCGGTAGAGCAACCACTAAACCTATAGGTACCAAACCCGGTAGACGAACCACTAAACCTATAGGTACCAAACCCGGTAGACCAACCACTAAACCTATAGGTACCAAACCCGGTAGAGCAACCACTAAACCTATAGGTACCAAACCCGGTAGACGAACCACTAAACCTATAGGTACCAAACCCGGTAGACCAACCACTAAACCTATAGGTACCAAACCCGGTAGAGCAACCACTAAACCTATAGGTACCAAACCCGGTAGACGAACCACTAAACCTATAGGTACCAAACCCGGTAGACCAACCACTAAACCTATAGGTACCAAACCCGGTAGAGCAACCACTAAACCTATAGGTACCAAAACCGGTAGAGCAACCACTAAACCTATAGGTACCAAACCCGGTAGACGAACCACTAAACCTATAGGTACCAAACCCGGTAGACCAACCACTAAACCTATAGGTACCAAACCCGGTAGACCAACCACTAAACCTATAGGTACCAAACCCGGTAGACCAACCACTAAACCTATAGGTACCAAGCCCGGTAGACCAACCACTAAACCTATAGGTACCAAACCCGGTAGACCAACCACTAAACCTATAGGTACCAAACCCGGTAGACCAACCACTAAACCTATAGGTACCAAACCCGGTAGACCAACCACTAAACCTATAGGTACCAAGCCCGGTAGACCAACCACTAAACCTATAGGTACCAAACCCGGTAGACCAACCACTAAACCTATAGGTACCAAACCCGGTAGACCAACCACTAAACCTATAGGTACCAAACCCGGTAGACCAACCACTAAACACTTTACTTTACTTTACTTTATACTTTATTGCACAGAAAACATAATACAGACACTTAATATTACAAAAAACATGTACAAAGGCGAGCTTATCTCTAATAAGAGATCTCTTCCAGCAAACCTAGGATGGAGAGGATAATTTAATAAACTACTACATAAGTGCACAACGATAATTGAAACAAAAAGTAAACTTTAGAAAAAACCGACTTCCACAAACCCTATTTGATTAGATTGAGTTTAATACTAACTGTAACCCCTTATCCCCCCCTCCCTTGGGGAATTAATTTTGTCAAATGCTATATCAGTGCTACCCCACGCGACTAAGGAACCCCTGTACAAAGTTTCATGGCTCTAGGTCCACCGGTTTAGGCTATGCGTTGCCTGCCCGTCAGCCACGCATTGTATTTGTACCTAGTATTGAGCAGATCTGGTGGCCATATGTGGTCTTCATCAGCAGTTCCGCATCACAATATTATGCTTACCATGTGCATTTGCACGAGTTATTATGAAAAACACAAAAATCACTATAGGTCTGCCTATAATATTTGAAGAGTTCTCTCGATTTCTCCAGGATCCCATCATCAGATCCTGACCTGGTGTCAATGGGACCACCCTTGAGATATTACCTATACGCCGAAAAAAGATTTGTTCAAATCGGTTCATAATTGGCGGAGCAATCGCGTAACAAACATAGAAAAAAAAAAAAAAAAACATACGGGTCGAATTGAGAACCTCCTCCTTTTTTTGAAGTCGGTTGATAAATATTAAAATAATAGACTAGGTACTTACTAATAAATACAAAAATACATATAAAAACAAAAAACAAAAAATATAATATATAAATAGATACAGAAAGATCTTTTGTATCTGTTTTATTAGCCCTACAACAACATAGTAGCTTCTCGCTTTTTTCCATACGGGATGGATGGAGGCGAAATTGTGCCCACTTTTAGCCACTTTCTATAACCTAGGGGCTAGTTCAACGCCGCAGCATTATTGGTCCTTTATAAAACCAAGATCCCTCAGAACAGAGACTATATATTGACTGCGCCTGCGGGGGAATGCGGCTCGCCAAACGTTTGGTTGTATTCAACAAACGTTCGCATACGCAACCTATGTACGATGACGGGCCGCCAGACAGTTTCACAGCGGCTGACCAATCACAGCTCTCTTACCTCGTCCCCCGCCCGCCCGAGAATTGGTGAGTTGTGTTGTATCTATGCGCTCTCCACTGGATAAGTGCTCCCTGCCACAGAAGGTTGTATATTTTAGTCCAAGCGAGTGGTATTAGGGCGTGGTCATATTCAATAACATTCAATTAAGGGCTATGCAATTAGTCAGCGGCCCTTGAGGTGTGGGAGACGCAGACGCCAGACCAATGGATATGGAATTATAATTAATGATTATAAAGTTACACCTTTTCTCACACGGGGTGGCAGTAGTTGCGCCCACATTTGGCTAGTAATAGAGTACTCCATTTTACGTCACAGGGGGCTAGCTTATCGCAAAAGCAGCGTTGGACATATGATAGACGACCTCTGTGGCGAGCGGTTGCGCATCTGCCTACCATGCGAGAAGTCCCGGGTTCGAATCCCGGCTAGGTACTAATAATAAATAAAAAATATCCCCAGGTTTTGGCTGTTTACATCGTGATGTCGCTGTTTCTGGTTCCCACGACACAGGGTATCCTAGTGTGGGGCCAGAAGCAATGTATGTGTCTGTATGAAATGAGTGATGTAATAAAGACACAAGTCTATATTTTTTCTGACTTGTTGTACCTTCCCTTAATGCAACACAGTTAGATTAAACTAAATATCTAGAGGCCAAAAGATGCACGGGATAGCGCTAATCTCGTGTTAACTTTGACAGTCCATAGAAATTCTTATGAACCGTCTCCAAAGAACAGAACTAACTATTAACAACATACAGTGCCACCAACTTAGCTGTTCAGTTGATAGCGGTCGCTAGTGTCGCATGTAGTCTTCATAATAGCGGACATAGTATAGTATGTATTCTCTTTGATGGTGGATTACAAGTCCGTAGTACCACCAATTTTTCCCACCTGAACAGCCAAGTTGGTGGCTCTGTACATCCAGTGATCACCACGAATCTTTGGTACGCAGCTAATTGAAAGTATACCTAACCGCTCTAAACCGTGCCCGCGGCGGTGTCATGTTTTCTGTAATTCATCTGTGTCTCTTATCTGCTCACTATCTAATTTACGTGGTGCTCCTGGCTGTAGATCTTGGAGATTGGTGGAAAAGGAAAGTGAATGAGTGAGAAGGTACGATGATTTGGACTTAGAATGGGTTAGATGGGAAACTATCCAGCCCCGCTAGACAAAGTGAAACGCTAACCGTTGCGAAACGAAACGATAACTTTTTATGTATGCGATTTGACATTAGGCTTCGCTAAGGTGGCGTCACGTAGCGATTCTGTCTAATCGCATACATACAATACCTATCTCATGCACTTACCTTACCACCTAAGTAAAACTAATAATGTTGCAATGCCCTTCAGGGCGCATGCACTGGAACTTATCCTACATTTTAATATATTTGTACAGACAATGGTACGGAACCCTTCGTGCGCGAGTCCCACTCGCACTTGGCCGGTTATTTAAATTTTAGATATTTAAACAGCAAACCCGACTAATCTTTATTAACGGCGCCCACTGTTCTTTATTCTTACCAAAATAAAACAAGAAATACTTAGTCTATATTTTTTACACCTATCTACACGATGTTCGCCGACGCCGAGTAATGGTATGATCGGGCTGCGTGCGCGCATGTAATGATAGTAATTAGCATATGTTTCACGCCGCGTGCCACTCGCGATCGTTCATTTACCATGCTCGAGATATTGATACGATATGCGGTGGCTCCATATACCCGTTGTTAGGTGCACAACTTAGAACCCCGGCGGGAATATCAGTGATTTACTAAAAATAATAATAAATATAGCCCTGTTTATGTCACCGTCAAGGGGCAAGGGCCCGAATCCGAAGCCCTTTGTTGCGCACGACCGCGACAGTGTCTGTCGCACGCGACCGCGACAGTCTCCGAAGCGTGTGACATCCAGCCGTAGCCGTGGACGCCTACGGTTAACTGCGCGGGGGGTGGAGCAGCGCGACAGTCGCGGTTGTCTTGCGAATCTGCATGTCCTACGTTAGAAACATGCTTGAAACCCACCCTAGTGGGCCACGCCGATCTTCTATAGAGGATGTGGACATATTTTGACACTTGGGTAATACATTTCTGGATGTTTATAACGTGTGAATGTATTAGAACATCTTATGAGGTCACTTAAATCTAATGCTGACTATAAATACATAGGTAGAGTGCATCAGTCAGATACATCTTCTTCCATCACTCTCGCCAAGAAGGTAAAATGGAACATTTCTTGCATAACAATGTCTAACGGAACACAGACAACAATCCTTTTTGTCTCATCTCCAAATTTTCGACACAGACGCAACATGGGGCGTGTCACTGATATAAAAGATACGCCATAATGGCTTGTACCTTAACGCCTTGAGGGCAAGTTAAGGGTCCTTATAAGGGTCATGTAAATTATAGTCTCCATGTTGGAAGCTGCCGGATGCCGAACTGATACAGTTAATTATAATGTTTGGTCAGATCACGTTGTATCTCTGAACTCACCGGGATTGTAAATGTAAATGTAGCCCATTAATGTCCCCACCGAGGGGGACAGGCCTTTACTCGGATCCGAGTAAGATTGAGCCACACACACCCCACCACCGGGATTATATAATTTTATTTCGCTTTATAAAACACGTACTTGGAATATTGACAATTGAAATGGCGAAATCCGCCCTAACAATTCAAAAGTAATTGTTATAAATTGTACTCACAGATGAGCGCATAGCCTCTCAACTGTTGGGCCATCATTATTTGATACCCACAGTTGAGAGGACAGTAAAATATACTGATCTAGCAATTTCAAGGTAGAGCTTTACTAAAGAAGACTTCATGAGACCACATTTACCATTTCGCCGTCAACCGTCGCCGGGAAAATTGAGAAAATTACCGTGTTTCGAGCGCTCTATCTCGCAAAGTATCCTACAATACTTTAATTATAGCAGGCAGGCAGATGGCTCCAGTGCCCTAGGCAGGCCTGAGATCTGATAGAAAACCGTTCGTCTCGTTAGGGTGGTGAGTGGAGTGGTCACGTTTATAGGTCTACGTTAGTAGACTCTACTTACACCAATGTTTGTTTACCCGTAGTCCCTATATAATACACATACGGATAGTTAGTACCACCATACGAAATACAATCACGAAACAGAAATAAATAACTGGTTAAAAGTGGGCACAAACTGTGCCTCTGCCATCCTGTATGGGAGGAGGCGTGACGCTATGAAACAAGATCCCTAATATTGGTGGATCCGTGAACCGAGACTGGCCGAGGGCCACCATCTTATGATATGAGGAATATTTGTATGAAACGATGTGTAACGATTATATGTTTTGAGTTCTAGAAAATGGCGCTGTAGTTTTCGATAAAATTTGCAATTTGTGGGGGTAAAAAATCGAGTGAGCTAGGTCTCATAATTTCTCGTATTTCCGAGTTTTCATGCTTCTCGCGCAATAGGATTGGCAATTTCACTTTAGTACGAATGAAAATAAGAAATAAATTCCAATGACAATCAAAAAGTTAGTTACTCATTGCTCATTGTGACCTAACATCACGTGACTGACACTTTTAGGCGCGTGCGTCGGAAAAAGATTTGTTCAAATAAAGTCGAATGTAAATTCATTATCTGCTATTCGTCCTCCTAGGAACTTTGTTTTCCACATGAATTGAATATCTGTGCCTAAACCTCATGAGAAAAACAAAATGCCTGGTTTGCTTTTCGTTTGCATAGGCAAACAGAGCAGCACTTTGATTGATGATACTTTACGCAGTCTGATGAATATGAATTATAATACCTATTTTATTGTGTTTGTGTTAAGATGTAAAAATAAAAATGCCTGTAACTAATATTCTCACTCAATTACAGAATACACACAACGTAGGACAAATTCAAATAACATGCACTTCTCAGACTTTTTACTACTTTTAGGTAATCCGTATATCACTCAAAAGGTCGAAAATCTCTGATTTCACGAAAATACAATGTTTGTCTAGCTTCGTTCGGCGTCAGACCAAACAAAGTCAATTACGTTGGAATCGTAAAAGTGGATAATAGTTTGTGCAAAGTCTACGCACACAGAAAAGGAGATTTCATTAGCTGGGATAGGTTTAAAGAACTTTATTCTCATAAGAAATTACATTTCACTTAAAATGAGATATGCTTAAAATTACATAGGTAGATTATTTTACGGTACTCGTTGCAATATGTAGCTTTAACTTATTTTTGAAAGTGTTAATACATTCGCAAATCTTTACATCGTTTGGTAAGTTATTGAACATCTGTGCTCCCTCAAATGCTATTGTCTTTTTCCCATAATTAGTCCTAGGTTTAGTTAGTGTAAGTTTGATTTTATTACGAAGATTTCTGTTATTTGATAGGTGTAGTTCAATGTTAGATTTTATGGCATTTGTAGTAATTTTCCTTATTAAGATACATGTGTTATATTTATATAGTTGGTTAATGTTAAATAGTTTAGTTTTCTCGTACAGTTGTTTTGTTGGCGTGTCAAAGGGGTAGTGTAGTAAAACCTTGACAATTTTGTTTTGGGTTCTCTGTAGCTGGTTAAGGTTGGATGGAGCCGCTGATCCCCAGATTTCAATTAAATATTCGAGATGCGATTTGGCTAAGGAATTGTATATAAGAGGTCTTATTCTACTTGGTATACAATGTGCTACCCTTCGAAGTGCTCCTAGTGTGGATATCAGTTTAGATCTGACATACTCAATGTGTGGTCTCCACGTTAATTTATCATCGATAACTAAACCTAAGTATTTTTCTTGGTGTGACCTTTTAATATATTCATTATTTATTTTAAGTGGCTCAAATTCAGGGATTACTTTATTTTTAGCGGCTAGGATCATATATGAAGTTTTTGATGCATTTATCGTTAACAGATTACTCAGTAACCACTGATTGAGTACTTCTAAATCACTTTGCGCATCGTGGATTAGTTCATTGATAGAGTTGCCGAAGTAAAACAAGCAAGTGTCATCAGCATATAGCGTAATATTTCCAGTTAGTCCTATCGTATTTATGTTGTTTACATAGATAGAGAACAGTAACGGTCCGATTATGGAACCCTGGGGTATACCATATGAGATATTTTGGAATGAACTTGTGAAATTCTCGATCTTAACAGCTTGACATCTATTGTGTAGATAGGATTTGAACGTGTTCAGAGCCGAGTCTCTGACGCCGAGGTCGTGTAATTTTAGGAGTAGCTTTTGGTGACTTACTGTGTCGAATGCCTTTTTTAGATCTATGAATATGCCAACAGAAATGTTTTTTTTGTCAATATTTGTTTTAATTTTAGTAATCAAGTCTATAGCGGCCGCAAGTGTGTTAGATTTTGGACGAAAGCCATATTGTTGGTCAATTAAAAAATTATTTTCCGTTAGGTAGTCATTAAGTCTATTATACATGATTCGCTCAAATATTTTCGAGATGACAGGCAACACCGATATCGGCCTGTAGTCGCTTGGGTCCGTTTTAGGTCCAGATTTGTATATTGGACTAATTTTAGCAGTTTTAAGTGAATCCGGAAAAACCCCTAGACTCAAGCATTTGTTTAAGCATTGGACAAGTTTTTCAACAATGACATTCTTTAAACATTTGATTACTTTAGTTGAGATTCCATCTAGACCAATGCTTGTATTGATATTAAGGTCATCTATAATGTTATTGAGTTCGTCTATAGTGCATGGCCTAAATTCATTCAGTATATTGTCGTGAGTGTAATTGTGTCCATACATAAAAATTTGACTACTATCTGTGTGATATTTAATTGGTATTCTATTAGCTAGCTCTGCACCAACTGACGAGAAGAATGTGTTGAATACGTTACAGATTTCAGTACCGTCAGTTACCAATCCGGAATCAGACATAATCTTTGGGGGAGCAACGCTGTTTTTTATTTTGTTAAGAGCTAATGTATTAATGATCTCCCACATTTTCTTCGGCTGATTGTAGGTGTCGTGAAATAGTTTATGATAGTAGTTTTCTTTATATGTTTTGATCATAAGTTTAGCTTTAGTTTGTTCTACTGTAAACGATTTCTTCAGGTCTTCATCATTTGGGTTTATTTTAGTTTCTTGCCATAGTCTATTTCTGGTATTTATGGTATCAATAATATTTTTATGCCAAGGGATCGCCATTTTACATTCAAAATTAGTTTTCAGAATATCTTCAGTACTCGGAAAGTTGATTTTTAACGAATTTCGAGGCGAGAATTAAATTGAGTGGCAGTTATTTTATATGGATAAGACACTCATAAAAAATGCCAGACGAGACGAAACGAGAAAAATTACAAGCGAGGCACACAAAACGACTAGCGGAAGTCTAGTGGAGGCAATTGGTTTAAAAATCTGACCATTTCCCAATGAGATAAGTAATTTGTTTTAACATAAAAAAAACGTGACGCCTTTTCCTATATGAGATTACAAAGCACAATTTGTCCCCACGAGACGGTTGGCCAGCTACAGATATGTTGGAATTGTCCCCACGAGACGGTTGGCCAGTTACAGATATGTTGGAATTGTCCCCACGAGACGGTTGGCCAGTTACAGATATGTTGGAATTGTCCCCACGAGACGGTTGGCCAGTTACAGATATGTTGGAATTGTTTTAAATTGTGTAGGGTTAACTATAATAGTCCATTTATTCCTGAGTCACATATGAGGTAAACAAAGATACGTGATCACTGATCACAAAAACTCGATATTTCAAAAGGATCACTCGATGACGGTTTTCACAATCACTCACAGAGACTACTTTAAATTACACTAAATTTCACTAAAACCTTGTCGAAATTTAGCTTAGAAATAACATTATTTCTCAAAATTCTAATTTTATTTTGTTTCAAGTTAATAATAGAAATTCAATAGAAATAGCTTTAAAAAAATCCTGAATTTTCGTTCATTCAACATTCATTTCTATCAGATCTCGGCAGTTCATTCACTTATTCTCTCTGAGTATTCTCTTCACTACAAATGTCAGATTTTATGGTTTGTTATTGAGGTTCGTCATCTATGAACACAGAGTATAAACAAAGATTTGTTGAAATTGGGCGAAGATGGTTACTGAATGGGTGGAATGATACTTGATGTATAGGTAAATCGCAAATTGAAAATAAACAACAAATTCTCACGGCTTCGGCACATCACCTGTCGGAGCGGGGCGCGGCGGGGCGGTGCGGTGGTAAATTTTGTCATAACATAACATAGCGTCACCCCTTTTCACATACGGGGTGGCAGAGGCACAATTATGCCCACTTTTTAGCCAGCTTTTTATTGCTTAATTTTGCGTGACAATACAATTGGTACATGGTCAGCACCGGGATTCGAACTTGCATCTCCTGCGTGAGAAGCAACCGTAAACCCACTAGACCATGGAGCTCTTTTAAATTTTGTCATGTGGCTGGTAATGTAGAGGTACTAAAAAAGCCTTACTGAAAAATTCTTACTATAGTCGATCTATTCGTGATAAGAATGCAGTGAAATTAAAATTTAAATCTGTTAACACACACTCACAGGACAGGACACAACCGTCGCGTTTGAAAGTTTGCCTTCAACTGGTCACTGTGAACTTGGATTGATAATTAGAAACGATTTGATTGGTTACGGGGCGTGCCTAGGCCGCCGGACAGTGATGACTCCACTGCATTACATTATTATCACGAATAGACTATAAAGAACAAATTCTAACAATATCTTTTCTTGCGGTCTGTTTCCTGGTATCCCACCATAAGGTAAGAGGCACAATTTTTATATCCCTGCATCTAAACAAAAACAAAACTGAACACCTCAAACTAAACATATCAGTCGTAAAACCCAAGTGTCACATTCTAGGTCCATTCCTTGCAAGGTCGGGCTACCCCAGGGCTCAGTCCTGGGCCCCACAAACATTATGTACCAGTTTCACGTTGTAAGTCATGCAATCATATCATCTGACTGGCAATCAGCCTGTAGTTTTGTTTACCATGCATTCTAGCTCCGGGCGGCGGGAGCGGCCAAATTATCAGCCGGGACATTCTGTGCGTTTCGCTGAGGAAGGGTTAAATATAATTTCTACGATAAAAACAAACAAACCATCACGCTATTTCCTTTACAGAGTGTCAGATGCAGTTACCCTGAGTTGCACGAAACGATTTTGAAATTTAAGGTTGTCAACTTACTGATTTAAGGGCGAAAATCTCATATAATTGTCATTTCTTTCTGATGCCAAGGATATGCTAGAATTTCAAATATTCGATACTCCATTTTGCGTGACAAGCCCATTGCCGTAGCTATGGAGTAATTAAGGTTTCCTCACGATGTTTCCATCACCGTGAGAACATCCGTAGAATGTAGGAACGTAAAATATTGTCTCGTATCCCAGAATGGCCCTCCACCAAACGGCGTGGTTGCATTCGCCGCCCTCGGGGCTAAGCGTGCACCAGATTGGGAACCAGACGGAGGCAGCTTTTCAAAGCTTTTTATAAATAAAATAAAATATAATAGGCAAGGGCTTCGTGCCTATCCGCCTGGAAAGTGAGGTGGAAATCGTGCTGTTTTAATTTGATGGGAATCTTGGTGGCTTTTTATTAAAATTTGTTGTTTTCCTAGTGAAGAGAATTCACCATACAGATCAGCTGAGCGCTAGACCTGAAATGTACTGAGTTAATAAAAATAAAGTTGTTTTGATCAAGTCGGCCCCATAGTGAAAGTTGTTTAGAATGGTGTCCCTAACAACCTTCTTTCGGCTTGTAACACCTTTCTGTTACACCCTGTAGATATCATTATTAATTTATCCTATAGATTGTAAATAAGAAATTGAATAGTATATAAACGGACGTTCTAACGGCGATGGGAAACACCGTGAGGACACCTTCATACCATTTATGGCTGCGCCGGAGGGCTAGTCTAGACCATAGGACTAGTCCTCTGTGATGAAAAAATTTATTGAATAACTCGCTAATCAGAACAATAACTAAAGACTCAACTGTGTTTATCCTTCTGCCACCTCGTATGGGAAAATGCGTGACGCTGTTTTTTAATGTTTGGAAATTCTCGTTTTAGAAAAGTATTTAGTTTAGTTTCTGCAGCGGGCGAACTGCGTATACAGTATAATAACGCATTCAGGGTTCTGCTGCGAGCGGCTGCCGCGGTTTTGCAGTGCCTCTGGTATGTTTGCGGAGGCGCGAACAGATGACTTTTACGCTATAATGAGAAAACGAAGCGCCTCCATGCCGGCACGCCTCCGCGGCAGCTCCAGTAGGATCCTGTGTGTGTTTGTAG
Organism: Argyresthia albistria; assembly: GCA_963457715.1. NCBI lineage: Eukaryota > Metazoa > Arthropoda > Insecta > Lepidoptera > Argyresthiidae > Argyresthia > Argyresthia albistria. The sequence continues at coordinate 11,201,789 of OY735265.1, read as the reverse complement.
ACCGGCGGTGGGGCTCCCTGGGTGCAGCTCCACACCACGTTCTGAGATGCTCGCGTGTATGCGTGTGTGTATGTATTCTGTTATGTGTTAACTTTTATTTATGTTTGTTCCTAACACTAGACTTTAAGATATTTTTACTAATACTATGGACTATGCAGTCTGAAATAAATGATAATAATAATAAATATTTATTTGTAAGTCCGTCTGATCTCTCTGTGGCTTTCACAGCAGAAAGTGGCGGAACTCATCCCACAACAATATGTATCTGTCTTCATAAAGTTTCGAGGAACCCATTGTGCGAGATACCGCCAGCTTTCCACTGCGAATGCAGGCAGGCAGTATACACTCCGTATTACTCGTTTCATTTGGTCCACTCGCATTTGGTCAACGCTATCCATTTTTCGGAACTTCCGGTCGCGAAACGTCATTTTGTCAAAACCTCCTAGCACATAATCATAATTTACCAATAATCATCATGTCCAATCCAGAAAATAAAACTTCCATTACAATGTTATCAGGAGGATATTATAGATATAATGATAGCTACCAGCTGTCTCATCCTTATACTTGGCTTGGCTCGTAGAGATCTCTTACTATACCAATTATTTCTTCTGTGACTATACGTAAGCCCGCCTTTGTACACTTTTCCTGCGTATTTATTTGTTCTGTGTAACTGTTTGTGTGCAATAAAGAAATAATGAAATCTAATCAAAAATATGTTTTCTAAATCACCTTCTGAGCTACAAACTATGCTGCAACAACTCAGCCATGCAAGCCTCCAGGTCGGAGTTAGCATGAGCATGTCAAAGACAAAGGTCAAGGAGCATGCGGTAGACGTGGATGGGGTGAGAATTGCATATGTCCAGGAATATATCTATCTAGGCCAAATAGTACTGTCTACTTTCTAGCTTATTACAGATAATCTTGCCATAAATATGTTTTTATAACGGAATTTTACGTCAGACAATTATAACACCTTTAAATTCAAGCTTTTATCGCTAAGCAAGGCACCTACCGAATACTTCTTTCGTGTAGTTTCAAAACTTCGTGATGTCGAGGCAAAGGGTTCGAGTCAAGAAATCCTAAACGATTTTAAAAAGTTGCACGCTTGATAAAGTTAGTCCGTGTAGAGTTTCTGAAGAAATCGTTCTAAATGTAGAACATGCAGGAACTTAAATATGTATTAATTTGGCAAGATTCTTTTGAATAAACTTCATAGAGGACTGAAAATTCTTTATGTATCATCCATCACAGATATTGGTATCATGAATGAGAACTGGCTACCTACGTTTTGTAACAAAAATGTTTCGGGTCAAAAGACATTTTCTGCTACTCAGTCACGGCAGATTGTCAGTTAATGTTAATTTGATAAATTGTAATTTTTACATGGGCGTAAGGCTGAAATAAACGAATTTCATTTAATTTCATATCGTGTTTTGTGTGGGGAATGTCAAAAGCTTAGGTGCGTACAGTTATCCATATCCGTAGGCTAAACTCTAGCCCCCTTATTAATAAAAACTTTTACTCCGGGAGTAAAGTTAATCCGGAAGTAGAGACAGAGCTAGAGAGCTGTCTCGCCTTTCTAGCTCTGTCCCGTAATCAAGCCCGGATTAACTTTAGTCCCGGGTACTATTATCTCTTCTGTGGTCCCGGAGTACAAGTTTTTTTAATAAGTAGTTCTTAGTAACTTCTGTAACCACTTTTCACAGATGTTTATGACTCGGTCCGCTCCAGGGCTCATCGTTTCGCTCAGCTTTTTATTCATGCGACACGGTCACGTAGTTCGACGCGTCACGGGACCACGATGACACGCCATTCAGCCTAACCCAATTTCTCTCTGGACGGTCACTGGCCGGTAAGAACTTCGCGCTATTTGTCACTTTAAAATAAAATCGAGTTGAAACAGTTGAAATATACCGGTGTAACGATTCGCGGCCAAGTACGAATCGGACTCGGATACCGACCTCTGGGGGCGTAGCTTTTGAGATCTTGTTGTCACATAAGCGTGGGATTCAGGGTTCGATTCCCGGCAGGTAAAGTAGAGAAAAAACTTCAGGGTTCGATTCCCGGCATGTAAAGTAGAGAAAAAACTCCATAAGTGTTGGATTATTATGATATCCAACACTGATTATGATTCTGACGTCGCTGTTAATTCTTCATATTTTATAGGTGTTTTTGTTATATTTAGTTTCCAAGGATAGACAAAAGCGAAACCTTAACTGATTTTTCCATTGACAATAATTCACCATCTTTGGATACTATACGGAACCCTTCAACGGATATAAACATAGCGCCACTTAAATATGACAGGTGACAGGCGCGCAAGTTATAACAGTATTTTTTTTAACTTACCAAGGCACAGCCCAGCCTCACACAGAGCCTGTCGATTAATGAGCTCATTTGGCGCTATTTATTTATGACCCACTTATTAACCACACGCAGGAGTGGACAAAAATAAAAAGAGTGTTGTAATAATTTGTACTTTCTTATTTATGTGGCGAGTGTTGGCGGCGCGAAGTCGGCGATAACTCCTTGGGACGTCCTGTTTGGGAAAAAGCCAGGATGACGCATTGCGTTAAGTGTAAAATATTTCAATGTTACGGAATCGGCGAAAGAAATAAATTAACAATTTAATGACTCCAATCGACCCAATATATAATAGCCACCTATATTTCATTAAATCAAACTTAATAAAACCGGCCAAGTGCGAGTCAGACTCGCGCACGAAGGGTTCCGTACCATTATCTATATAATTGGAACAAAAAGTAAACTTTAGAAAAAACCGACTTCCACAAACCCTATTTGATTAGATTGAGTTTAATACAAACTGTAACCCCTTATCCCCACCCCCAGGGGAATTAATTTTGTCAAATCCCATATCAGTGCTACCCCACGCTACTAAGGAACCCCTGTACAAAGTTTCATGGCTCTAGGTCCATCGGTTTAGGCTATGCGTTGCCTGCCCGTCAGCCACGCATTGTATTTGTACCTAGTATTGAGCAGATCTGGTGGCCATATGTGGTCTTCATCAGCAGTTCCGCATCACAATATTATGCTTACCATGTGCATTTGCACGAGTTATTATGAAAAACACAAAAATCACTATAGGTCTAATCGGTCTAATTTTCCAAATCGGTCCATCCGTTTAGGCGCTATCGAGGCACATACATAAAAAAAAAAAACAAACATCCGGACGAATTGTAAACCTCCTCCTTTGGGAAGTCGGTTAAAAAAACCGCAAAAAAACACGTTAATTGTATGGGAGCCCCCTTTATATTAAATTTATTTTGTTTTTAGTATTTGTTGTTATAGCGGGAACAGAAATACGTCATCTGTGAAAATATCAACTGTCTAGCTAACACGGTTCATGAGATACGGCCTGGTGACAGACAGACGGACGGACGGATATCTTGAGATTTTAAGGTACTTTCCCTCCAGGGCCCATTCGTTTGTTCCACCCTGTATATGTGTGATCTGTAACTGTAGTTTTCATGAAATACCCAAAAAGTTTTGTTCAAATTATCATCTTATGTCAGAATAACTTTGTAGCTAGTTGAAAAATAACATTTGAATTGATTCAAAGCTTGCCGCGCTTTTAGGGCCTTTAGTACCTACTAAACGCCGCCGTAAGCAGCACTGTCTACAACCTACTCCTACTGGAAAACGTGAGACACCCATCTACAATTTCCGTACAATGAGGTTCACTCACTCATTATGTCAATGTCATGCAGACTGCAAAACATCATTTCAACGCACCAAAGAGTATTTAATTAAAATATCACTGGCAGCCAAACTTGAAGTGGCCAAAAGGAAAAAAATAATTTCTGTGCTCTGAGATTTGTATGAAAACAAAAGTAATTAAAAACTATTAATTTTATAATTATTTTCTAAAAGTTCTACATAATAAATAGAGACGTCGTAATTCATCAATTAATATTTAAAGTCTTTGTAGAAGTCCGGGGACGACATTGCCATATCATTTAAATTTAGTTTCATTAAAAGAAGGCTTACCTACCAAAACAAAATGGCCTTGGTATAAACTTTTCAAGCGTGTTGTGAAGACGTATCTTGTACCGAGACCACTTTCAATTTGTAATATCTCTCGTATTTCAGTATTTGTGGTTGGTGCGGCAACAGATATACACATTCTGTGAAAATTTCAGCTTTCTAGCTATTACGGTTCGTGCAGGCGGACCCGGTGACAGACGGACGGACGGACGGACGGACGGACGGACAGCGAAGTCTCAGTAATAGGGTCCCGTTTGGCACCCTTCGGGTACGGAACCCTAAAAATCATCAAATGGAAGTGGGCAGCGGTCACTTGGCGAGGAGAAGTTAATATCAGGTGGAGTAGATCCCTAACCGAGGGATGGCCGAAAGTTGGAAAGAGAAGCGTGGGCTGCCCGGCAGCCAGATGGGTCGATGTCATTACCAATATCACAGGGAAACCTGGATTCGATTGGCACAGGACCGGAAAGTTGTCACAAAAAGGAGAAGGGAGGCATACCCAGCAGTGGACGGAAGCAAGCTGCCGCCGATCATGACGATATTTATGTTATTCTGAAAATTAACTGTAACGTTTTATACCTCAACTACAGTCTCGAACCAAATTACGAAAGAAGTGTAATCCTCGTAATTGTCACGTCAGTATTCAACCAACGCTCGCCATTATTACACTGTGGCGAAGTTTGTCTCCTCAACGTTTTTGTTGAGATCTTAATCTCTTTTTAAAACTGTGACACGAAGGCAAATGGCAGCATTAAACGGAATTATTACTTTGTCCCATCACTTAAATTGTCTGTAACGATTTTGTAAGGTGTCGAAATTTTTATTGGGTGCTGTTTTTGGGGAGAAACACTGATTTCCATATTCAAGAAATCTTGCGCTAGTTTACTTTTGTATGAAATGTGCGTGATTGTGACGTAAAGTTTAAGTTTTATAATACTAATATTAATATCGTTTATTGAAGGTAAAGCACGCATATTAAAAATTATTAACAGTATAGTATTTTAAGAGACCGGTGACCGCGTGAATTTCCCATACAAACGTAATACAAAAAATATTTGAATTTGAGAACTAGTTCAAAGCATTTAGACTGTTAATCGGATTAATACAGTGTTTACGCAGGTTCCTGGTCGCATACCAAGGTTCTTATTCAAATTACTTAAAAATATTTTTAAATTGGTTGAAGAGGAACCCTGCCTGCGTAAACAGTGTATAAATACGTTAAACTATTTCTCAAATTCAAATCATTTTTGTATTACGTTTGTATGGGAAATTTACGCGGTCACCGGTCTCTTAAAGTAAAGACATAGTACTCACATCATAGTTCGTCACATCACACATCGTAGTCACATCATAAAATCAAAATTAAACGAAAGTAAAATTAAAATCATAAAATTGCAAAGCAAATTCAGCATAAATTGAATTGAAATTACATTCGACTTGTTAATGTAAAATTAAAAGAAGCAGACAGACTAGACGACTAGACAAAAAATATAAACACATTTGTGGTTAGCACTCATAAGCACAGAGAGCCAGTGATTGTGTAATGGACTGCAAATATCGTCACATACAGCACGCAAGATTGCATTTCCCGTGCTTCTCAGTCTCTCCCCCGCGGAAGCTATTCTAGACCTCAGGACGGCGAAGAAGTCGTCAGCGTCAGGATGGCCGGTCACTAACTTATACTAAGGTATATGACGTTGAAATTATGACTAAAATTGCTGCCCAATTGCTTCTATTTGCTTGCTGTAGATAATTGCTTCCATCACATTTTAGGAGATATAAAACATTTAAGGGTGGTAATATATTATTTATTTTAAATGATAATTTAAATGATGATTCGAGTTTGCTCGTTGCATATTCGAGTTTGCTCGTTACATTCTATAAGGCGCTGAAGATTAAAAAAGAGACTTGATCAATATATTTACTTCCATGATAGCTTAAGGTGCGGAGTCTTAAAAGATTTACGGAAGCAAATGGGCAGTAATGTTCAGCCGATGAATAATTCATCTATTCCACGCCCTTAAGGTACCACAGCTAGTGACCGGCCAACCTGACGTCACGATGGCCGGTCACCCTTAAATGTTTTATTTCTCATAAAATGCGATGGAAGCAATTATCTACATAAAGGATTAGAGAGATTTTTGTTGAGAGAGAGAGACACTTGCTAAACAGCCATCGAAATGTTCACTGTAAATAGACACGCGTTCGAAATACTTAACCCTCCTTCTCGCGCAGTGGGGTGAATCAGTAAATGTCTGCAAACATTTATGAAATAGAAAGTTTTACAACTTCATACATCATGATGATGTTCCTGTGGTTCCATATCTCGTCCTACAGAAAGATTTCTCCAGCCGATAACATAAGAATGCGCTCCGCTTAATAGCCATGCGTTCTCGATTCCGAATATCGATTCGAATGCAACAATCGATTTATCAAAGTCTCGGCCGTATCAGCGAGAATTATTCAACCTGACAGTAATCTTGATAAAGTGCAAGGATCGTCTTTTACGCACAATTCATCGGCTTTCGTCTGCAGAATTTTGCAAAATGCTCATCTTTACATTTGTAAACGATTGTGCACCTTATTTCAAATGAAGATGGTACACCATTTGGGACCCTAATTGCGTGAAAACACATCCTTGCCACGAGTGGAAAAAACTGCATTTTTAAATCAAGTTATCGTTTCTCTTTGTGATAATAATTCGTACTTACGTATTGACGTACGCTGAATCGGGTACTTACTCAGTCTTAGTTAAATAATATAATACATTTTTTATAATTTGGTAACGGCATCCACGAAACAGGCTAGGCCTAGTGTGTGAGCCACTGTTTGAACCATATTTGTAAATGTTTTTTTTTTGGAAAATAAATATTTTGAATTTTGAATTTTGACATATAGCTGCATATTTAACCTCCATACTAATATGTTCATAAACTTACTCTTATTTTATTTATTTGTATGACATCTCCAAGTAGGCTCTCATTAGGGGTCCGTCGTTTGTCCGTATTTCTGTCTGTCTGTCCGTCAGCGAGTAAAAAGATGAAATGTTCACAGAATGTCTGTAATTTTTAGGGTTCCGTACCCGAAGGGTGCCAAACGCGGCCCTATTTACTAAGCCTTCGCTGTCCGAGCGTCCGTCCGTCTGTCACCAGGCTGTATTTCATTAACCGTGGTAGCTAGACAGTTGAAATTTTCACAGATGATGTATTTCTGTTGCCGCTATAACAGCATAATAAAAAAAAACAGATTATAATAAATTTAATAATTCTATGGGCTTTTATGCCTGCAATAAACGATTAATAATAATAATAATACACACACACAGTAGCCTGAAGTTACTAAATATCCACCCATCTGCGTACGTTTTATTGCAAAAAGCTGTAATCCTTAAGACCTGCAGAATAGTACGCTTTCTAGGAAATTCTTAGATCTTTCTTAGCACTTGGCTACGGCTCGTGCTTAAGAAACTACACCTCCTAGGAGTGAAAAACAAAAATAAACGATAATTATAATAATAATAAATATTTAAGGGGGCTCCCATAAAATAGACATGTTTTTTTGCCGATAATGGTACAAAACCCTTCGTGCGCGAGTCCGACTCGCACTTGGCCGGTTTTTATATATATTGCCATTTTTATACCCCTTCATCTTGCATATTATTTTTTTGTGGTGTTGAGGATGAACATTATACAGGGTGTTTGGAGTATGGTGCGACAAAATTATTTGGGGTGTAAAGGACATCATTCTGAAAATTTTTCACTATAAAAGCGATTTGATCAGAGTAACGTTTTTGACATCTCAATACATTTTGGGCCGAGCGGTTATCAGATGATTGTATAGAGAAGTGAAAATTAGAGTTGCTCTGATCAAATCGGTTAGCTACTGAAAGTTGTTCAGAATGATGTCCTCACCAAAATGTTTTGACGCTCCATAGTTCAAACACCCGGTATTAAGATGTTCGGGTCAATAGGTGATGAAAAACATCTTGACTCTTGAGGAAACTTTCAATATCCACAACTGTGGCGATGGTCTAGTCCCCTGTTACGCAAAATGTAAAAAATCATATATTCGTTAACCCTCTCGCTCGCACATCTATTGTTTGCTATTGTTAATTTGGCCAGCGTGGTCCTTATCGTTAAATATTGCACATGTGTGTTGATATGCTAATACTGTAAACAGTTGTAAAAATAATAATATTTTTCACTGTGATTTTTCATAACAATATTTACTGAATAAGTGTGTGTTTAGTAAGCGTAGTAATCGTGTGGGTTCAAAAGTATCTAAACAAAAGTAATAGAATTTATATACGTAGTAGCTTAGAAAACATTGTAACGATCTACCGCATTGTAATGGCAGTGATTAATAGTAATAAATTCTTAAATAAAGGTCGGTGGATTATATTTGTAGCTACAGTAACTGTGTTCAATGAAGTAACTACGGTATTATCAGATGATGAAGGGAATCATACCGATTATGCTGAGCTGCAACTTGTGAACTTTAGGGACAGGACTCCTGTGAGTATATTTATCAATTTATAGTCTAGTATTAAATATAAATAAAACAATACATTTGTCTCATCTAATGAATGACTAATGTAATGAATGATATATAGGTACCGAAATCAATTATAAATTTATTACTATGCAGGATCCCATTGGAGTCCTATCAATCAGTAATGGAGCACCAGTAGAATACCACGATGCAACTTCAACGATCAACGATGATCTCATAAGGAATGAGTTGTTCATGGAAACTTTCGCACAGTTTGTTAGAGAACGGATTCCAGAACGCGTCGTTCATGCAAAAGGCGCTGGAGCGTTCGGATACTTCGAAGTCACCCACAACCTCAGTCACATCTGCAAAGCTAAGTTTCTAGACGGCATTGGTAAGAGAACTCCTGTTGCAGTTAGATTTTCATTATCAAATAGCGGGAGAGGCAGTGCAGACACAGCTAGCGATGCAAGAGGATTCGCTATCAAATTTTATACCGAGGAAGGTAACTTCGACCTGGTTGGCTTTCATACTCCAATGTTTTTTGATAAGGACCCCATGCTTTTCGCATCAGGCACACACGCCCTTAGAAAGAATCCAGCTTCAGATGTGCCAACACTTAATGCGATTTGGGATTTCCGCAGCTTGAGGCCGGAAACCCTCCACATCAATATAGTAGTCAGCTCTAATCGGGGAACCCCAGATGGATACAGGTACATGCCAGGATTTTCAGTGCATACTTACGAAGTAAAAAACAGATATGATACGTCATATTTTGTTAGATTCCACATTCTTCCTGATGCTGGTCTAAGGAATTTGAATTCAAGTGAGGCGATTCGACTCGCTGGGGTCGACCCTAACTATTCAACCCGGGACTTGTATAACGCAATAGCTAGAGGTGACTTCCCGTCTTGGACCATCTATGTACAAATTTTAACCCTAGATGATATTAGAAAATCAAAGCATGACCATTTTGACCTCTCTAGAGTTATACCTTTAGATGAATATCCACTTCATCAAATTGGAAAGTTAGTCTTAGATAGAAACCCATTGAATGCCCATGCTGAGATTGAGCAGTTGGCATTCTGTCCAGGCAACTTAGTACCGGGAATCCTAGGGGCACCGGACAAGATATTTGAAGCTCGCATGTTAGTCTACAAAGATGCATTAAGATATCGTCTAGGATCGAACTTCAACAAAATCAAAGTGAACTGTCCATTGAACACTCCGGTTTGGACGTACAACCGTGACGGTGTAGCTCCTGTGGCAGATAACGAAATAGACTCTCCTAACTTTTTTCCAAACAGTTTCCACGGTGCAAAACCTTACTTAGCTAAGAAAGCTCCACGGCCCATGAAGATATTTCAAACAGATGCTGCTGATAACTTTGATCAAGCTGGAGATTTGTATCGAAATGAGTTTTCACAAGAAGAGAGAGAGAGTATGATTGTTACAATAGTGAGAGGTCTGTCGGTCGTAGTCGCTGACGTGCAGCAAAGAGCCATTAGAGAGTTTAAAAAGATTGACGCAGATCTTGGAAATAGAATTGTAGAGGGATTGAGATCTATAGCCGTCAATGGCACTAACTAGGGATATCTTTTTACAATAAAATTAATCTTGAAAGGCTTGTGTTATTTTATTAACCCTGCATTGGATCATTAAACATAAAACAAGTTTTTGGTAAAATAGATCATAGTCATATTCATATTAATAGTCTTTATTGCAAACAAAACCATCTCTTGTTACGTTACGAGAGTACTGATTCAGGAAAAAAAAACATTGGTTGTCTGTAAAGTCGGTTTACGGACGATAATTTTACGTGATAACGTCATATGAAAAAATATGTATGAAAAATGGCATACTTTTATGAATTGAATTGAATTATTATCACTGAACTATCATTATTTTGAATAATACAAAAGAAGGAGTTAATTGAAAATAATAGTTCAGTTCAGTTCGAAAATTTTATTGACCATAAAATCATACATATTACTTAGTCAATTTTCAAATGTGATTTTTTTCGATAACCCAACATTTATTTGCAATCTTTAATTGAAATCTTAACAATGTGCTATAACAATTTAATACAACTTATAGATATATGGGCAATTCCTATCGTGAAGGAATTTTAGGCGGCACGATTCGTAGCTTCTTAGTCTATACAAACCGGTGGTCTAGGATGAGTAGTTTCCGAGATATGACGGTTTATATTTTGACAGCTGTCATCTGAAATGAAGATCTCGCCGAGAGACCGTTTTTAGTTTGACAGCTGTCATCCAAAAAATCTCACCGAGAGCTGTCACATCTCCGTACAAACCGTTAGTCTAGGATGAGTAGTTTCCAAGATATGACCGTTTTTAGTTTGACAGCTGTCATCCGAAATAAAGACGTCACCGAGAGCTGTCACATCTCTATACAAACCAGTGGTCTAGGATTAGTTATTTCCGAGATATAACCGTTTGTAGTTTGACAGCTGTCATCCGAAACGAAGATCTCGTCAAGAGCTGTCACATCTCCGTACAAACCGTTGGTCTACGATGAGTAGTTTCCGAGATATGACCGTTTTTAGTTTGACAGCTGTCATCCGAAATGAAGACATCACCGAGAGCTGTCACATCTCCGTACAAACCGTTGACAGCACGAAATAGTGCTCGACTTCAAATGAAATGAACTTTATTACAGTGTACATAAACGAGTCACTGATATTTCAATTCGAATACTTTTTCGATGCGTTATTTTTCCTGCTACCTACTTCAGTTGTCATGACAACATTATCCACAACGTGACACTTTTTTGAACCGGCTGCACCATATACACCGATTTAACGTGGATTTAACAGACGTTATCACGTCAGAAATATATGTCATGCCATTCTTACAACTAACACAAAAACGCGTAAGTTTAAGAAATGCCCATAAAAATAAGAGTTCTTATTTATTAAGTTTACACACTTGTCCATCTGTTTAATGCTGAGTTTCACGAAAGTAAGATATTTTCAATCTAAATTTCTTATATTTTTGGGGATATCTGTTACTGGCTTTCGTCGGCTTACATCGGCTTTCGTCTGCAGAATTTTGCAAAGTGCTCATCTTTATATTGTAATCGATTGTGCACCTTATTGCACAGGTACCTAGATGGTACACCATTTGGGACGCTAATTGCGTGAAATTACACCTTCGCCTCGAGTGGAAAATACTGCATTTTTAAATTAAGTTATTGTTTCTCTTTCTGATAATAATTCGTACTTACGTGTTGACGTACGATGAATTGGTACCTTACTCAGTCTTAGTTAAATAATATGTACAATAATACATAGCTGCTTATTTATCTGCCATACTAATATGTACATAAACTTACTCATACATGCTCTTATTAGGGTTCCCTTCCCGAAGGTTGCCAAACGGGACCCTATTACCTACTAAACCTCCGCTGTCCGTCGTCTGTCCGTCTGTCTGTCCGTTAGCGAGTAGAGAATTGAAATGTTCACAGAATGGGTATATCTGTTGCCATTTTTTTATACCCCTTCAATCATCTTGCATATGTATTTTTTGCGGTGTTGAGGATGTAAAGTCGAGTTCATATATGAGCAAATCCAAGGCTTAAAATACACAAATATCTCAGCAGATTCACATATGTTTTATTGATGAATCTGCTCAGATATTTATGTACCATTCCATGTATTTATATGTGAAGCCTTGGATTTGCTCATATATTAATGAACTCGACTCGGCTCCGGAGCGCGCGGTAAATTGCAATTCGAAACAAGCGTCATTCATCCGATATATCACTATCTCTTTCGACACTTGCGGGGAGACTCGGGGAGAGCAAACTATACGCCCCGCACCCCGCGCTTACCGCGACAACAAAACGCGCGAAAAGTTTGTTCAGCCGCCATATTTGAATAGTGTCAAACATAGACGCTCTCTAGTGTCAAATGAAGTTTTGAGAAGCTTCCTTGCCTGTAAACAAGGAGTTTTATTGATCTCAGGTTTGATGTTTCTCCATTTTTGAAGTGAAAACGTCTTTAGGCGCACTTTTTGGGTAAGAAAAAAACATTGATTTCGCGTCATCGTCACGTCGCGTCACTGTCATCGTCACGCTTTTGTATTGATTGTAAAATTCGACTACATTAAATATAGCAGCAATGCCACAGTATGTTGTAGTTCTGCCTACGACGCGAGAGGTCCCGGGTTCGATTCCCGGTCGGGTGGAAATAAATTAAAGATAACCGGCCAAGTGCGAGTCGGACTCGCGCACGAAGGGTTCCGTGCCATTATCTATAAAAAACCGCAAAAAAAAATGTATGGGAGCCCCCCTAAATATTAACTTAATTTTAATTTAATTATTTATTTTTTAAGTAAATAATATACTCAATATATTGTGAACATTTTAAGCGTCTACCTGCTACCATTATCAATATCGAGCAAAAATGAGCAAAAAAATCACGTTTGTTGTATGGGAGCCCCCCTTAATATTAAATTTCTTTTGATTTTTAGTACTTATTTGTTGTTATAGCGGCAACAGAAATACATCATCTGTGAAAATTTCAACTGTCTAGCTACCACGGTTCATGAGATACAGCCTGGTGACAGACGGACGGACAGACGGACAGCGAAGTCTCAGTAATAGGGTCCCGTTTGGCACCCTTCGGGTACGGAACCCTAAAAAACAATATATTTTTTACTTTTTATTCTATATTTTATAATTGTTCTTGTGAATGAATGCCCTTAGTTTTCACTTTAATATCGGCAGTCTCCAAAGACTGCAACTTTTTTATTTATTTATTTAAGAGAGGCCTTTGCCCAGCAGTGGGATGATATAGGCTAAATATAATAATATAATTTATTTTACATATTATCCAGCAGGGCTACCAAAAGGCACACCACTCATCTCAGTCGCGCATTTTGACATTGATTTGCGCGACTGAGTTGAATGGCGTGCTTCATACGTTACGCTGTCCAACGATCTTTTGGCGTGCGGTCACAGGTGAAACTGTCGATTTTTGACAGGATCATTGCATGAGGTTTCGTAGAAGTGACGCCCTCTGTTAACGTCACTCACGCGCCAAAAAGATCGTTTGACGAGTTATATCTAGACAACGGCACAGAAGAGATAATAGCAACGGTACACACTATGAAAACGTTACTTCGCTGTCAGTTTGTTTGCATTGAGTATGCTGTCCAATTGGAGACTTGGGGTAGATGGTGGTGCCATGGCTCATTCTCTAGCTAACGTGGTGACACTGAAGCTTCCTCTCTGCGACACGTCTAAGAAGTACTGTGCACAGGTACTGTGTAGTAAAACAGTCATATCTCGAAAACTAATCATCATAGACCACCGGTTTGTATCTAGATGTGACAGATCTCGTCGAGATCTTCATTTCTGATGACAGCTGGCAAACTATCTCAGAAACTACTCATCCTACACCATCGGTTTGTATGGCGAGATATGACCGTTTTTAGTTTGACAACTGTGATCCGAAATGAAGATCTTATCGAGAGCTATCACGTCCTAAAAATGAATGAAATGGAATCGCATGTTATTTTTAGTAGGTAATTGTCATGGTCAGTGGCCGCCATGCCCTCGGTTCAATAGGTGATGAAAAACATTGCAAGGAAACCTTCAATTTCCACAACTGTGGCGGTGGGCTAGTCCCCTGTCACGCAAAATGTAAAAAAACATATATTCGTTAACCCTCTCGCTCGCACATTTTTTGTTCGCTATTGGTAGTTTGTCTTTATTGTTAAATATTGCACATGTGTGTTGATATGCTAATTAAACAGCTGTAAAAATAATAATATTTTTCACTGTAATTTTTCATAACAATATTTACTGAGCAAGTGCGCGTTTAGTAAGCGTAGTAATCGTGTGGGTTCAAAAGTATCTAAAAAAAAATATAATAGCATTATTACGTAGCTTAGAAAACATTGTCAGGATCTAGCGCATTGTAATGGCAGGAATTTATATGAATAAATCTTTCAAGACGGGACAGTGGATTCTATTTTTTGCAACAGTAACTGTATTCAATGAAGTAACTACGGTTTTATCAGAAGATGAAGGGAATCATATCGATTATGCTGAGCTGCAACTTGTAAACTTTAGGAACAGGACTCCTGTGAGTATATTTATCAATTTATAATCTGGTATCAAATAGAAATAAAAAAATACATTTTTGTCATCTTTACCAGTAAGTACTTATTAGATATTATAATGAGTAACGAAGTTAATTGTAAATTTATCCTATGCAGGATCCCATTGGAGTCCTATCAATCAGTAATGGAGCACCAGTAGAATACCACGATGCAACTTCAACGATCAACGATGATCTTATAAGGAATGAGTTGTTCATGGAAACTTTCGCACAGTTTGTTAGAGAACGGATTCCAGAACGCGTCGTTCATGCAAAAGGCGCTGGAGCGTTCGGATACTTCGAAGTCACCCACCAGCTCAGTAACATCTGCAAATCTAAGTTTCTAGACGGCATCGGTAAGAGAACTCCTGTTGCAGTTAGATTTTCATTATCAAATAGCGGGAGAGGCAGTGCAGACACAGCTAGCGATGCAAGAGGATTCGCTATCAAATTTTATACCGAGGAAGGTAACTTCGACCTGGTTGGCTTTCATACACCAATGTTTTTTGACAAGGACCCCATGCTTTTCGCGTCAGGCACACACTCCCTTAGAAAGAACCCAGCTTCGGATGTACCAACACTCAATGCGTTGTGGGATTTCCTCAGCTTGAGGCCGGAAACCCTCCACATCATTATGGCAATCAGCTCTAATCGGGGAACCCCCGATGGATACAGGTACATGCCAGGATTTTCAGTGCATACTTACGAAGTAAAAAACAGATATGATACGTCATATTTTGTTAGATTCCACATTCTTCCTGATGCTGGTCTAAGGAATTTGAATTCAAGTGAGGCGATTCGACTCGCTGGGGTCGACCCTAACTATTCAACCCGGGACTTGTATAACGCAATAGCTAGAGGTGACTTCCCGTCTTGGACCATTTATGTACAAATTTTAACCCTAGATGATATTAGAAAATCAAAGCATGACCATTTTGACCTCTCTAGAGTTATACCTTTAGACGAATATCCACTCCATCAAATTGGAAAGTTAGTCTTAGATAGAAACCCATTGAATGCCCATGCTGAGGTTGAGCAGTTGGCATTCTGTCCAGGCAACTTAGTACCGGGAATCCTAGGGGCACCGGACAAGATATTTGAAGCTCGCATGTTAGTCTACAAAGATGCATTAAGATATCGTCTAGGATCGAACTTCAACAAGATCAAAGTGAACTGTCCATTCAACATTCCGGTTTGGACGTACAACCGTGACGGTGTAGCTCCTGTGGCAGATAACGAAATAGACTCTCCTAACTTTTTTCCAAACAGTTTCCACGGTGCAAAACCTTACTTAGCTAAGAAAGCTCCACGGCCCATGAAGATAGTTCAAACAGACGCTGCTGATAACTTTGATCAAGCTGGAGATTTGTATCGAAATGAATTTTCACAAGAAGAGCGAGATAGTATGATTGATACAATAGTGGGAAGTCTGTCGGTCGTAGTCGCTGACGTGCAGCAGAGAGCCATTGGAGAGTTTACAAAGATTGACGCAGATCTTGGAAATAGAATTGTAGAGGGATTGAGATCTATAGCCGTCAATGGCACTAACTAGGGATATCTTTTTACAATAAAATCATTCTTGAAAGGCTTGGGTTATTTTATTAATCCTGCATTGGATCATTAAACATAAAACAAGTTTTTGGTAAAATAGATCAAAACCATAGAACGACAACATGTCTAGGAACCTGTCAAATTAATTAACGCCCTGTCTCCACGCGCAATAAGAGTGGATGCAGTCTAGTTTACACCTCACTCTGCACATCTTCGTGCAGAAATTTACTAGTTTCCCATACAAAACCCGTCCGGTTTCAGAGACGCTGATCAATCTTTGATCAATGGTTACAATTACCTAACAGAGCGATTAACTAATTTCAGCCAATCACGGGTCGCTAATTTGAATTAACCATCGATTAGTTAATCTTTACCTTTCATCGGCGTTCGGGAAACCGGGGGATTATCTGCGACTTCATAATAATGATCGGACTCCAATCGGATCTTCAGATATCGATTTTGTTTGAAGCAAATCAGAAAAGAGTTCAAATTGGCGGCAACTTTTTCAAACTCTGAATTCAACTGAATCTGTGGCGACACGGGCGTACACCCCGCCCGCTCCCCCGCCGCCCGCCGCTTCCGAGCAGAGACAGCAAGATGGCTGTTCAAAAATATTGATAAATTCGGTATGATCCGTGAATACCAATATTGATGAATGAAACTTGTTTATATTTTCAAAATCTTTTCAAATTTGGTTAACTTGACAATATAAGCTGTGTAGTTATTAATTTAATATTACATGATGAATGGTTGAGTTTTTAATACAAAACAAATAGGCGGAAAATACGTCGTTTACATCCTAAAAATGAATGAAATGCAATCGCATGTAATTTTTAGTAGGTAATTATTTTGAAACAAATGTTCGAACAGGAACTTCGGTAATTAATTACTGTCTTATTCCGAATAATAGCTAAGACACGTTGAAATATTCTCTAATTTGAAATTGTCATGGTATCACGTTTGTATGGGAAAGTCAGTGGGCGCCATGCCCTCGGTTCAATAGTTGAAAAACATTGCGAGGAAACCTTCAATATCCACAACTGTGGCGATGGGCTAGTCCCCTGTCACGCAAAATGTAAAAAATCATATATTCGTTAACCCTCTCGCTCGCACATCTTTTGTTCGCTATTGGTAGTCTGCCCAGCGTTGTACTTATCGTTAAATATTGCACATGTGTGTTGATATGCTAATAAAACAGCTGTAAAAATAATAATATTTTTCACTGTAATTTTTCATAACAATATTTACTGAGTAAGTGTGCGTTTAGTAAGCGTAGTAATCGTGTGGGTTCAAAAGTATCTAAAAAAATATATAATAGCATTATTACGTAGCTTAGAAAACATTGTCAGGATCTAGCGCATTG
The DNA here is from genome assembly GCA_963457715.1 of Argyresthia albistria. Lineage (NCBI taxonomy): Eukaryota > Metazoa > Arthropoda > Insecta > Lepidoptera > Argyresthiidae > Argyresthia > Argyresthia albistria. Next base: position 11,184,246 of record OY735265.1, on the reverse strand, counting down.
TAATGGCAGGAATTTATATGAATAAATATTTCAAGACGGGACAGTGGATTCTATTTTTTGCAACAGTAACTGTATTCAATGAAGTAACTACGGTTTTATCAGAAGATGAAGGGAATCATATCGATTATGCTGAGCTGCAACTTGTAAACTTTAGGAACAGGACTCCTGTGAGTATATTTATCAATTTATAATAATAAGAATAATAAGAATATATTTATTTAGAAGGCAAGACTTAAAGCTAGGTTTATTATAAGTTATCGTTTGTACAAATTCAATTTATACAGGAGTTAGACTGCGGCCCCACACTAGGCTGAGCCTGTATCGTGGGTGCCATGGTATGCTTAGCAGAGTAGGAAATGTTGTGCGTAATTTACAACCAAAAAAAAAAGTTAAGATAGGTACTTAGAAACATTTAAAAAATTCAAAATATACACATTTAAAATATTATACACTTTTAAAATATACACAGCGCAATATTAGTAGAGAGGTAATTTATAATCTGGTATCAAATAGAAATAAAAAAAAAAAAATTGTCATCATTACCAGTAAGTACTTATTAGATATTATAATGAGTAACGAAGTTAATTGTAAATTTATTACTATGCAGGATCCCATTGGAGTCCTATCAATCAGTAATGGAGCACCAGTAGAATACCACGATGCAACTTCAACGATCAACGATGATCTTATAAGGAATGAGTTGTTCATGGAAACTTTCGCACAGTTTGTTAGAGAACGGATTCCAGAACGCGTCGTTCATGCAAAAGGCGCTGGAGCGTTCGGATACTTCGAAGTCACCCACAACCTCAGTCACATCTGCAAAGCTAAGTTTCTAGATGGCATCGGTAAGAGAACTCCTGTTGCAGTAAGGTTTTCATTATCAATTAGCGGGAGAGGCAGTGCAGACACAGCTAGCAATTCAAGAGGATTTGCTATCAAATTTTATACCGAGGAAGGTAACTTCGACTTGGTTGGCTTTCATACACCAATGTTTTTTGACAAGGACCCCATACTTTTGGCGTCAGCCACACACGCCGCTAGAGGAAACCCAGCTTCGGATGTGCCAACGCTTAATGCGATTTGGGATTTCCTCAGCTTGAGGCCGGAAACCCTCCACATCACTATGGCACTCAGCTCTAATCGGGGAACCCCCGATGGATACAGGTACATGCCAGGATTTTCAGTGCACACTTACGAAGTAAAAAACAGATATGATACGTCATATTTTGTTAGATTCCACATTCTTCCTGATGCTGGTCTAAGGAATTTGAATTCAAGTGAGGCGATTCGACTCGCTGGGGTCGACCCTAACTATTCAACCCGGGACTTGTATAACGCAATAGCTAGAGGTGACTTCCCGTCTTGGACCATTTATGTGCAAATTTTAACCCTAGATGATATTAGAAAATCAAAGCATGACCATTTTGACCTCTCTAGAGTTATACCTTTAGACGAATATCCACTCCATCAAATTGGAAAGTTAGTCTTAGATAGAAACCCATTGAATGCCCATGCTGAGGTTGAGCAGTTGGCATTCTGTCCAGGCAACTTAGTACCGGGAATCCTAGGGGCACCGGACAAGATATTTGAAGCTCGCATGTTAGTCTACAAAGATGCATTAAGATATCGTCTAGGATCAAACTTCAACAAGATCAAAGTGAACTGTCCATTGAACACTCCGGTTTGGACGTACAACCGTGACGGTGTAGCTCCTGTGGCAGATAACGAAATAGACTCTCCTAACTTTTTTCCAAACAGTTTCCACGGTGCAAAGCCTTACTTAGCTAAGAAAGCTCCACGGCCCATGAAGATAGTTCAAACAGATGCTGCTGATAACTTTGATCAAGCTGGAGATTTGTATCGAAATGAATTTTCACAAGAAGAGCGAGATAGTATGATTGATACAATAGTGGGAAGTCTGTCGGTCGTAGTCGCTGACGTGCAGCAGAGAGTCATTGGAGAGTTCACAAAGATTGACGCAGATCTTGGAAATAGAATAGTAGAGGGATTGAGATTTTTAGCCGTCAATGGCACCAACTAGGGATATCTTTTTACAATAAAATAATATTGAAAGTCTTGCGATATTTTATTTCAATATTCTATTATGTATTTATTTATTTAGATTTGTTGATGTTTCACAGCATATTATTTCACACAATGAAAATAACAATAGGCTCGTCGTGATATTGTAATTGTAAATGAAAGATTTTAACTGGCTGAACATAGGCGCCACTTTACATAGATCTGCCACCCCATATGAGAAAAGACTTGACACTTAGCCTGTTACGTATTTCATGTAATTACCTACATCACGGGTATAGATTTGGGAGGCACTCGAATTTCAGCCGCCATTTTCCTTTTTCGAGCTCTCTGCGGGAGCAAATGTTTCATTAATTAATTTTAATTAAAATATCTCCACATTAATTAATCGCCGTTAAAATTATAATGGCGGGCTCATTACGGATTCGCTTTGTAGCACTTGAAACTCGGATGAATCCTATTTAGCATTAGCATTTCATTGATGGAACGTATTCATTTATAAACTCTATTGTAGGTTTAATTTATCGTTTACTGTGGTAAGTACTTTCTTTGATTAGAAATATTAAATATTCCGGAACCCTTCATGGGTGAGTCCTACTCGCACTTGGCCACTTTTTTCCTAGAACTCAAAACATATATCGTTACCCCGTTACATTACTTAGATATAGATGCAAATGTTCCTCATATATTATGGTGGTGGCCAGTATATCGTTCTTGGCTAAACGGGCCCACAATCGTCCCTCTGCCACCCCGTGTGCGAAAACGCGAAACGCTATGTTAAATTGTTGTTAATCGGTTCGCTCGCGACCACCAAACTAACAATAGCGACATGTGCGAGCGAAAAGGTTAATGTTGTTTAGTATAATTATTAATCATGTTTATGTCTGTTTGTTCACAGGTAATGGAGTTCCAGTTTACTTATTTATTGGTATCGATAGCCTTATTATTACTACACATTTGAGTTCTATGGATATATCCTTCGTTCGCCACAAATCTGAAGATATGAGCTATTCTGTCCGCTTTACAAACATTGTTTTTATTCAAAATATAAAAATTAAAACCGTTTTCCCAGATCCAACGGATATACTTACCTAGTCACGGTTGTCCTCGCCAAGGGCGGAACAAGGGTTATGTAAGAGTAAAACATGAAGAAGAAGAAGAAGAAGAAGAAGAAAAATCTATTTATCTCGGTTGTGCCACAGGGTTAGATAGTACAGAGCACGGGCAATGTCTCGTCGTGGTGCTGCGGTGTGTGATTTGAACTGATTTGTGATGGTTACATGTACTAAAAACCGGCTAAGTACGAGTCGGACTCGCTTACGGAAGGTTCCGTTCAGATCTCTTTTTAGGGTTCCAATCCTTGAAAGGAAAAAAAGGAACCCTTATAGGATCACTTGTTTGTCCGTCCGTCCGTCTGTCTGTTTGTCTGTCTGTCCGTGTGTCACAACCTTTATATCAAGAATGCATGGACGTATCAGGCTGAAATTTATATCAATAGGCATCACGAAAGATTTTGAAATCCTCTGCCATAATGTGAGTACACATTTACGAAAAAAACTTTATTCCGGTAATAAACTAAAGTTTAACGAAGTTTAAAGCCATTTTTCTAATATTTTGTAAAAGTGCGCGAAAAAAGCTCTCAGGTGTCATGGCGTCGGCTTTGATGTCACGCATATAAGTAAACATGTCAATGTCAAAATGAGTAATCAGCATAAATCAGATGATGTTTACATTGTTATGACGTCATGCAGCGTCATGCGCTTTGATTCCTGTTTCGATCAAAATGGCCGAATGCGTATTTTAATGTTTCGTTTTATTGAAAATCTCAATGTTTTTAATCAAATTAAATTAGTGTTTTAAATCCTTTTAATATTTTTCCTTAGAATCATTAAATTTTTGATTTTATTTATTTGATACAGTCGTCAGGCCTATTGTTAAGGTCTGTGGTCGCATAAAGCAGTGAAAAATTGGTCAAGTGCGGGTCGGACTCTCACACGAAGGTTTCCGCACCATCGTCGTCTGTGACTAAAACGGCAATACCTTCAATATCGCGGTCAGTCGTCTCTTGCTATTAAAAAAATTCAGGCGCTATTGTATTGAAATTGACTTAATTTTCTTTTAATTCTAAACACCCTTTTTTCGTGTATTTCAGTATTTGCTGTTGTTGCGGCAATAGAAATACACAGTGCGGACAGTGGAGCCTTAGTAATAGTGTCCCGTTTAGCACCCGTCGGGTACGGAACCCTAAAAAATCAAACTTCTAGGTCAACGCAAGCGAACGCTACGACCGTTTATGCTGTAAAAAGGTTGGATTTCCATAGTAATCGCAATAGACCCAAAACCCTTAGGGTACCTCTCGAAGGCTTACAATTGGCACAAAGCAAGGTTTTATAGCACGATTAAAGGAAGAAATCTGAAAACTGCATATTTCTGTCTTTCTACAAAAATATTCAATTTGGTTTACATGGATCACATCATACTTTAGTTTTTTATGTGGAAACCTAATTACTCGTGTAACGCTCTCCAAGTGTGATCGGAACCCTTGGCGCATGAGTCCTACTCGCACTTGACCGTTTATTTTAAAGAACTCCGATTTATTTTATGATTATGTCATTGCACGATACGAATGATCAGATCTTACGTAAGCATCGGCAATCGCCATAGGGATGTCCATAAAAAACTAGAAGAGAACATTGTAGTATATAACACAAATATGTATCTTACTTTACTTAGAACAAGAGCACAGAAGAGATAATAGTACTCCGTACAAGAGTTCCTGACTAGATTAGATTGACCAACCTACAAACAAAGCAGAAAGAGAAGTTTAATCATAACAAAAATACTTGTGATCTACAACAGTCCTTTGTTACACAAACGGTAAACTGATTTGGCCTTTTTAATTTCCTTCTCTCTTCTTCTTCATAATTGACAAACAAATAAGTGATGCTTTAGGGATCCATACCTCAAAAGTGCAGCTTAGTGACTTCTGACAGTCGGGTTGGCCCTATCCCCGACCCTCCACCAATCCGCACTGAGCCAGCGTGGTGAAATATTGCTCAATCTTATTCGTATCCGTTTACTTTTAGTTTACCTCAAAATAAACTATCTGTATAATTTGCCCGTCCGACAGTCTTTCAGGAACACTTCTTCATGTTCAGGGCGTCTTTCAGATTTGCCGGGAACGCTTGGAGCAACAAGTTGAAATTAACAACTATTGTTGAGATCTGTGGACCCCTGGTTGAGAAATTTTCAAACTTCTACGTAAACGCAATCAAAAGATATGGCTTTGCTGAATCAAAACCTATAGCGTACATCCAGTTGACTTGAAATCGTATACCTAATTAGGCAAGAAGCAAAGTCATAAATCACAATATTAACTTTGTTATTGCTTCATAAATAAATGTGTTATACGCGGACCCCTTGGTGAGCGAGTCCTACTCGCACATGGCCGGATACCATCCAAATTCTTGTGGCATTCCATTAAATCTTATTCCAATGAGAGAAGAGCTACTGTTGAATGGTTAAAGTTTAAATTGTCTTCGTATTATGTCTTGGTAGGTAATGTTTCTTTGAAAAATATTTCCTTAAAACATAAATAGCACTCAGGATTTCTAAGGATTGCAGAAAAATTGCTTGGAAAATATTCGAATTACTTCTCAAAAAAGATGAGAAGCGCGTTAGTAGGCAGGTACTACTTATCTTTGCCGTCCCATCCCAAAATAGCTTGTGCGACTACAAATAATGAATAGCCCGTTTTAAGAAGTCCCGATGAGCTCACAGATTTATTTATCTGTACACGCTCGCTTTCTTTTTTCTTCAATGTTTTATTAAGATCTAGTGTAGAGTAGTAGTAGTAGTAGTCTAGTGTAGTGTATTATGTAATACGTAAGGACTTCACTGTTAGGAGACAGATTTCGTAGGCTCGTTATTGGTTCTATAGACAACATGTGTACCGAGCGGGGAGGACTAGTGATAGGTCATGAAGTCGGTTTTTTTAAGTTTTTAACTTGGTGAATTTTATTAGTATTTCTTGTTATAGCGGCAACAGAAATACATATCATCTGTGTTTTCAACTGTCTAAATAGGTATCAAGGTTCATGAGATACAGCCTGGTGACAGACGAACAGACACACAGACGGACAGCGAAGTCTCAGTAATAGGGTCCCGTTTGGCACCCTTCGGGTACGAAACCCTAAAAAACAGATGTCAACTGTGATATCCTACATTGGCCCAACATTATATTGTCTGTACTTGCCCCACTCGTTTGCCATTTAACTTCGGAGCGTCTACAATCAGGGGGCTTAATCAATCCTAACCGCACGGAGCCCTGCAGTAATAACCCCTCCGGCGCGGTGGGGTCGGGTGGGCCCCACCCACACCTGTATCGGTACGGGAAATTCTCGGCGAGTACTACTGTCGCGAGAAATTTATCGGCGAGAATCTCTACGATTATAGGTTAAATACGGACATCCATTGAATATATTTATTTTAATTAGTACCTAATATGTTACTTATTTTAAGTGAATCAAACTCGGATTAGACTAAATTAGAGAGCGAAGTAGAATCAGAAGTTGTACATCATGTTTTATTTCTCTATTTTATTTACTTTTATATACCTATTTCTTGGTCTGTCGCCTACGATCACGACTGGTATTTTGTCATAGAAATCGCATAACTTAGCGTACCTATCGTATTATGGATTGTTTTCAGGATTTTACCAACAAAAGTTATACGAGAATAACTATCCCGGGGATAATTTGTATGACAATGACAGTTCAAATTGAGGTGATCTGGTGTCTATGAAAAAGTAGAAGATACTCTCGAGTAAAAGTTACTCTTTCGTTGGTGAAATTCGCTCTAAGTATTCGTACGTATGAAGTATTCATATACTCGTCGCTGTTTCTCGAAAACAGCCGCCATTTCTCGAGAACAGCGTATCACTATTGCTACCCTCTTTGAGTTCGCACTTCGTTGCATTCTGCGATTACAAATTTGGAATTCATGGCGAGTGTAACGCGCAGATTCCACAAATTACTGCAGATTTGCAGACAGGTAGCGTAATAACAGTGTTTTGGCTGTCTAGGGCAGTTTATGAAGATTTTCACAAGTTACAGGAGCAAAATGGACGCGTTTTCTGTTGAAATCATCACTTTTTCGATTAAATTTGGACTTTTAATAAGAAGTAAGTATAAGTACCTAGTATAAAATTATAGCTAAGAGATGGTAACTCGTCTCTAATATTGTTTCAATTATACCTACTTAAGGGTGAAAACATTATTTATTATACCTATACGTTTTTTTGGTAAAAGATGATTACTCTGGTTTATCACTTTTGAAAACATGTGTTGATGACCATAATATTGTCAAACGCATGTGTCAAAGTCAGAATGATGGGCTAGCCCTTTATCATGCTTTGCATAACTGTACCTTTTCCTGCTCGTAAAGAAAAGGCGTGAATCAGATTCCGGAAGGTAGAGCTGCTGTTTGCATAAATTCGATGGTTCTGAAAAGAAAATTAGGGCCGTATTGCCATTGTACGTTTCAGTAAATTTATTTTTACGGCGTACTTGGAATGAAGAAATCTGTGTCGAAAAGGGCACACAAAAAGGATAAAACGATAATCCACCTCATAATACCAGTACTTGCTCAGGAATATGTTATCTGAATTGCCTCTTCACAGTCCCATCCACCTGAGTTAATAGTATCACCTGAGTTAATAGTATCACATCTATGAACCGTATGTTTCTGTGCAATAAAGAATATGAATATGAACCGTACATTTACTTATTCAAATCAAATTATAACTCTCCGTAGATAATAAACGCAGAATTCACAGTAACCCACTCGGGATCACATTTCCCGGGGACATAAAACCGCGCCGTCACCTGTCATCGTTCAGATGACAGCTGATTGCGATAATATGACAGTTTCATTACCTTCCCTCCAGTTTCACGGCCCACTACCGCCGGCGTAGGGTTAAGTAATTTATTTCACCCGGCTGTCATTTGTAGCCAAGGCGGTTTTAGGATGGAGACGCCACGCCTCTGTCTGTTATTTTTACTGTACATTATTGCCTTTGTGTCTATGGAATGACGTTGTCTGATTGCAGCACTTAAAACCAATTAAGGTGGTATATCGTAGCCGAACGCAACTGCAGGCGGCGGCGGTCGAAGTGTTAAAGAAGAAGGCTGGATTTTACCAACAAAAAGCTATGCGAAAATAACTATCCCGGAGATAATTTGTATGACAGTGACAGTTCAAAATGAGTTCATTCTAGTAGAAGATACTTTCGAGTAAAAAGATGCTCTTCGTTGGTTAAACTCGTTCTAAGTGTGTCAACACCCATCGGTACCTATGGTACTGAGTATTCCAATGAGTAACGTTTACAGGGGGCGCCAGCTCTACGCAACTTAATGCAACGAACTTGTCATCAACACAGACCTTTCATTGGTTATCAAGCGTTAGTTCCACCTGTCACCGTGCGCCAAAAAATCGTTGGAAAGCTCGCTGTCTCGTTCACTCTTTAGGTAACTATACTACTGTCTCCCTTACACACTCACTCGTCACATCGTCGTGTGCTGTTGCGGTCGTCTTTGACTTGAGACATTTAATTCCACTATTTCGAAAACCACTCAGCAAAATTCTCTGAACAACTTTGACAACTCCATGAAGCCGCGTTGACCCAATCAGAATTTGGCTCGTACGAGCTAGCTCGGAAAAGTAAAATTCGATCCGAGACAATACAATACTGATCGGATGGCGTCATCCGAGTGCGCTCGGATCTGGTTGCTAAAATCCGAGTTGCATCCGAGTGCTCACTCGGTCCGAGCCTACTCTGATCGTGTCAAAACGCGGCTTTAGAGACTTTTATGTAGAGATTTCAATTAGGAAAGCACTTCCAGTACTTATTACTCTGAGTTTCTACCCCGCTTCGCGTTTGAGGGTTATGAGGGTTTTCTACTGTATGGAAATGGAATGATGAAAATTTCATGTTAATATATGTTTGTAAGTGCGTGCTTAGTATGTTTGATGGTTAATGCTTTTAGGGGATTACAATGCAGTGTATGTTTGAAGAGCTCGTTAAATAAATTAAACTGATGTATGTAAATATCTACAGGGTTTTACATTGTTCATCGAATTCATACTTTTTAGGGGATTTATCATTTTGAAAACCGTATACCTACTATGAAACCGATCAGAGTAAATTTATTTTACATCATATCGTAAGGAAATCTTCGATCACCCTGTAGGCCCAGTCGATGGGCTGGCAAGGGAGTAATGAGTAACGGGCTAAATGTGTCTCTGCCACCCCGAATGTGAAAATAATATAATCAACCGACTTCAAAATAAATTAAAAGTAAAAAATCATTTTTAAACAAAGCTTTTATTTAATGCCCTAAAAAGAAGAAAATAAAATTTCAATTCAATCAAATGCGTCATTTTATTACATTACACAATTTATACGATATAAAAGCTTGTTGCGGGATTTATCTCCAAGTCTGTGCAAATAGGTGCCTACCCACCTAATTAAGTCTACACAAGTAAATCTCGCAACAAGCTTTTATATCGTATAAATTGTGTAATGTAATAAAATGACGCATTTGATTGAATTGAAATTTTATTTTCTTCTTTTTAGGGCATTAAATAAAAGCTTTGTTTAAAAATGATTTTTTACTTTTAATTTATTTTTAACTTTTTAGTCTCAGCATCAGCTCAGCTCCATGTCATAAAAAATATTCTAGGACTAAAGTATTCGTCAAGACGAATCGAACGAGCCCAAATTCGACGGGGTTGCGATGTTTTATGACAGAGTTCCCATGACCGTCTTCCGTCTCCAGCATCAGATCAGCTCCATGTCATAAAAAAATATTCTAGGACCAAAGTATTCGTCAAGACGAATCGAACGAGCCCAAATTCGACGGGCTTGCGATGTTTTATGACAGAGTTCCCATGACCGTCTTCCGTCTCCATCATCAGATCAGCTTTAAGTCAGAAATATATTGCATTGTCATCCGACTTATACACGTATGCGAATTTTCAGCTCAATCGGATAACGGGAAGTGGGTCAAATTCAAGCCGACATTTTTGACGCGAACCGTGATACCCACAAACAAACAAACAAACAAACAAACAAACAAACAAACATACATACAGTGCAAGTTTAATAAAAGCTTTTAAAAAGGAGGAGGTTCTCAATTCGACCCGTATGTTTTTTTTTTTCTACGATAACTCCGCCAATTATGAACCGATTTGAACAAATCTTTTTTCGGCGTATAGGTAATACCTCAAGGGTGGTCCCATTGACACCAGGTCAAGATCTGATGATGGGATCCTGGAGAAATCGAGAGAACTCTTCAAATATTATAGGCAGACCTATAGTGATTTTTGTGTTTTTCATAATAACTCGTGCAAATGCACATAGCATAATATTGTGATGCGGAACTGCTGATGAAGACCACATATGGCCACCAGATCTGCTCAATACTAGGTACAAATACAATGCGTGGCTGACGGGCAGGCAACGCATAGCCTAAACCGATGGACCTAGAGCCATGAAACTTTGTACAGGGGTTCCTTAGTCGCGTGGGGTAGCACTGATATAGGATTTGACAAAATTAATTCCCCAAGGGGGGGGGGGGGATAAGGGGTTATAGTTAGTATTAAACTCAATCTAATCAAATAGGGTTTGTGGAAGTCGGTTTTTTCTAAAGTTTACTTTTTGTTTCAATTATTTAAAGTAAAAGTTTTTCAAAATGATGTTTCTAAACAACCTCCTAAAAACCATTTTATAAACTTCATCGTGCTTTCAGCATTTTGGCCCCCCTAAGTGAATTAGGTAAATCAGACCCAGGTGCTTAAGAAATACTTGATGCATCCACCAAAGCAGTTTCAGTTTATTTATTCAGGAACAATATAAAATTGTATTTGAAATTGCTTACATACTAACATAATTCATTCATAAAATAAGATCACACAATAAAATACAAAGTTCACTGTATAAAGCTAAACCAGTCCATTAGTTTATATTTCAATATTTTATTGTCTACGTATTTTATGCGCAAATAGAAATCACGCATAACGAATGGAAGTATTCTTAGGCAATGCACTAGATTTCCTAAACATTTTAATTTATGCTCAATAACGAAATACGTTAATTATAATAGCGAGGCGTAAGAAGGGGCGAACAACATGAACACCAACGCAACGCAAAGAACCGCAACGAATACAGAAACACAAAAACCTCATGTAAAATGTTAATATCATGCTCAAGTAAGGGTTGAGAGAGAGAGGTTACCCCCCTCCACGCTGCACACAGTTCCAAGAAACTGCGCGTCCTGTATATTGTTTCAAAATGTTTCACAAGGATTCAATCTGCTTCATTATTAAATCTGCAAAAACATGATTGTCGGACGGTGTTATCCACGTGTAATCCGTTTCACTTCGCCTCCCACACTTATTACGGCCTAAGATAATAATTGTAATTTTATTTCAGTAGCATTTATGTATTAGTATTACACAACATCTTGTTAATAAAGACTGATCGATCGCAGAATGCAGTGCACTCATCAATAGCGTGTAATGGTTTGAGTTGGAGCTATGGTACCTATATGCCTGCTTAGACAAGCGGTTTCTTAGAAATAAAACATTTCACACAGACACTCCTCAGTTCATCTGCAGGTACTTATCTTAATTATTACAAGTACTTTTCTTACCAGATCCAGAACGAAAATTAAGAAGCATTCACAGAACACTGAAGCGATCCAAGTAGTGTTCAGTAGAGTTGATTCTTAAACCTTGAGAAAGTCTAGTACCGAGGTCTCGATCAATCATTGTGTACAGATCCACCGACCGTTCCCGTATAAATGGCAGGGTGGGTCGCAGACTTGCCACGAGATTCGCAACCAATCGCTCTTTCTCTCCCGGTGAATAACTTCGATACAATTCCCTAACTTGGTCGAAGTTGTCAACTGAATCAGACTGGAGTATCCGAATCGGTCCCGGAGGCTTCTTGTCCAAATACGGAACAGGACCATTGAAACTATTAGGATAATAGTTCGGTATGTCTCTCTCGTTGTCCTTCACCGGACCTCTTCCGTCGCGGTTGACAGTAAATACTTGAGTCCTTAAAGGGCAGTTTATAGGCATCCTGTCAAAGTTTGCCCCCAAACGATAGAGCTGCGCATCCCTGTAAGCTAAGCGCCGAGCTTCAAATACCTTGTCAGGGGCACCAAGAATCCCGGGTACTAAATTTCCGGGACAAAAGGCTAGCTGCTCAATTTCTGCAAAGAAATTGTCCGGGTTTCTGTTCAGAATGAATCTGCCGACTTCGTGCAGCGGATACTGATCCAAAGGAATCACTCTCGTGAGGTCAAACGGATCAAAATCTGCATTCTTCACGTCGTGCATGGTCATTATTTGCAAGTAAACGGTCCACGTCGGGTATTGGCCGCTAGCGATTGCATTGTACAAGTCTCGGGTGGCGTAGTCGGGGTCTACACCGGCGATGCGTGCTCCTTCCGACGAATTCAAATTCCTTATACCGGCATCAGGCAGAATGTGGAATCTCACAAAATGGGACTCCTCTTGTTCGTTTTTAACTTCATACGTATGAACTGAGAACCCTGGCATGTATCTGTAGCCATCTGGGATGCCTCGATCAGAGTTTAGTGCTGTAGCGATGTGCAAATGTTCAGCTCGCAGCGTGAAGAAATCCCATTGCTTGGTGAGGTCTCGTATGTTTGTTTTTGGGTTTCTTTTTATGGCGTGTACTACTGCTGGGAAAAGTACAGGATCTTTAAAGAAAAACATCTCAACGTTGAAACCTATGATATCGAAGTTTCCTTCTTTAGTGTAAAATTTGACGGCAAATCCTCTTATATCTCTATTAGTTTCAGCCGTCGCTCTTTCACTGTTGGCAAGTGAAAATCTAACTGAAACAGGCGTCTTATTTCCGACTGTGTCTAAGAATTTGGCTTTGCATATGCGACTGACGTCATGTGTAACTTCGAAGTAACCGAAAGCTCCGGTGCCTCTGGCGTGGACAACTCTTTCTGGTATTCTTTCTCTGTTGAGATGCTGTACACTTTCAAGGAAAAATTGGTTCCTCATAAGGTTGTCATTGATACTTGATTGTGTTTCGTGGTATTCTACTGGTGCTCCACTGCTGACCGTGAGCCTTCCAATAGGGCCCTGTAATGAGTTTTTTTTTTTTTATTAAACAATGTATCTAGTCATGTTTGTATGAAAATCTTTTGATAATTATTTAGAACAAAGTAGCATTCCAGAGGCTACTAAAAAAAAGTTTAAATCTAAGTCTATCGTAAGCCAAGCCGATACATCTCATAATATCCTAAAAATTTATGGTCATTTAGGAAGATTTTTTCAGTTAAGTATCTGTTTATAACTGGGTTCTTGTAACAGCCCTCATCTGCATGCTGCAATTCTTTCAGTCCACATAATTTTCTACGCTTCTGAGTCTGTTAAAAGGTAAATGCACACTTCACTGCCAAATGGGTTGATCACATTCTGCGTTAATTACATGTGTACCTATGTATTGAAGCGCAATATGAATATGTATAAAAGGAATTTACATCTAAAATTACTAAAAATTACAGTTAATTTACACAGAGGCATGTGCATTGCGCAATAACCTACTTCGGTACCACCCAAGAAATTAAAAATCGGTTTTGTATAAGCTCCAAATAAGAAGTCAGCACAGAAGAGTTCAGCATTTGTATTGTAAGATTATTGCGCTCTGAATTATGAAAAATTAAGTTTAATAAAAGTGGGCAGGCCAGTTTTATACCTCTCACTTGCTCTCACTAGACTTTTACTTCTAATACTGCCGCTAGGTCACTGAATTAACAAAATAAATTCATTTTGTGGTTACATTGACGCACGCTTTTTATTTACCTTAGTTTTCTTCTTAAACTCTAAAAGCTGAAGCTCTGATATATCTTCATCTTCTCTGACTTGTAGTGTTGCCAGTACGTCCTTGATACTCAATGCTACGGCGAACAGCACTACCAATTTATCCATCACGACACGATTCACTTATTGAATCACGATTTATATGAACACATGTAGAATAGGGTTGGGTCACTATACTGATGTGATCGCTGCAAACACTGTTACACTTCTGTTTTGCAAATGAATTATATTATCTTTCAAGTAACGGTTAAATAGCTATGAACAAATCATCGAATGACGTCTGCAATAATTACTTGCATGTCCGCTGCGAGTTGCTCCGCCCAATTTGATTCTACAATGTGGTACAAACTGCTATATATTAAAGGTTTTGAACATCATCATTCAGTTCAGTACTAGTAGCGGTGGCACTGGCAAATGATTGAATACACGTAATTAAATTCTGTTAAAATCTCAGAAACACATGTTTCTCCTTCCGCTGGTCCAACAGGCACGTCGGTTGTCGAGATGAGACCGTCTTTTCCGACATAGAACTACTCTTAAAAACTGTATCCGATATCGAGAAAAGGTCTTGGCGTTTAGTCGAGGTAACGTAATCGGTTCATCTTTAAAACGCTTCCATCTACTTTACGCATACATCGGTTCATCTTTAAAACGCTCCCAACATTACGCACCCCAAACTCTAATAATGCAACAATAAGACGGTGCTTTCAAACTAAAACTTATTTATATGTGTATAATTATGAAATAGAGAGCTAAGCTTTTTAAAGATAAGTTCGCCTTTGTACATACCTTTTCGTACATGTTACGTGTCTTTTATGTTCTGTGCAATAAAGTATAAATGAAATGAAATGAAATAAACATAGAATAAGTAATTTCTTGCTACTTTTCGACTTTGACCACTGTAGGAGTAGAAGAGCCAGTTCTTCATCTCTTTATATAATAATAATAATAAGCTTTATTCAATTTATTTATTTATTTATTCGTATGGCATAGCCGTCGAGTCGCTCATATAAGTAATCTTAATGTCTGCAGCCATTCGGCTGCTTCGTCAGTTAGCTTTATTCAATTATCAATTATCAAAAAGTACATAATGTTATAGTTAAGAGCCAAACCAATCTGCCGACAAACTGCCTAGCAGTTTGGCAGACTTAAATTATTTAATTAAGTGCTTTTTTCATGAATAAAAAAAATAAAAATAATTAAAGTGTTACATAGATACACATAGTAAAGAACAAGGGATGTTCTCTACTCGCTAAAAAAGGGCGAACCCTGTGTTACAGGATGAGTAGTAGCACTTCCCACAAATAGATGGACATGCTTAAAGTAAACTAATGTGGACAAATAATGTATTTAGGATTCTATTGATGGGAATATCTTTTTATTTTTTTAAAACCGCTCGCTAAGAAAGGATTTTTCTTAATTCGGACCCTAAGTGGGTCAATTCGTACGAACATGACTATTTCGAAATTTTGCCATCTTCTTTAAAGTCACTAGTCTACATAAAGGATCTTTTTGGGGTAATCTATTATTGGCTATATAATCGGTGTTAATTTTAAGGATATATCTGTTTTGTAACGCTGTTGATTACCTGAATAAATAAATAAATAAATTACGGGTTCTTCCGCATTAATTTCTTCAAAAACTACCATCTGACCCGTGTGGTCGGAACTTAATGCGTTAACTATTTGTGTTGTAATACTAAATATCAATCATATTATATACCCTTATTCTCGAGGACGCACCGATGTAACAAGTTAAATTTATGTCAAATACTTATCAAAGTTCCGCAAGTCAACCTAAACCTTGACACTATACCTTTTATGTTCTCTAAGTGTGTACTGTGTACTGCACACTTGCAAATTAATCGCAACAGTAAAAATGCAACCAAAAAGTGTAACTACGCATACGTAGTTGCGGGATCATTGCTAGTATAATTACCTACCTTAAAACCTACGATAAAATCTAAAGGAAAATAGTAAAAGTCTATTCAAAATATCTACAAAAAATAGAAGTATTAAAATATACTTATTCATTTCTCCTTCACTCATCTAATAATGATCCAAGTAAAATTGAGTAGAGTTGGCCCTTAATCTTTGAGAGAGTCTTGAACCTAGATCTCGATCAATCATTATAAACAGATCCACCGCTCGTTCTTGTATAAATGGTAGGGTGGGTCGCAGACTTGCCACAAGATTCGCAACCAGCCTCTCTCTCTCTTGAGGCGAAAAACTGCGGTACAATTCTCCAGCCTGATCAAAGTTATCAACAGAATCCGACTGGAGTATCTTAATCGGTCGCGGAGGCTTCTTGTCCAAATACGGAACAGGGCCATTGAAACTATTAGGATAATAGTTCGGTATGTCTCTCTCGTTGTCCTTCACCGGACCTCTTCCGTCGCGGTTGACAGTAAATACTTGAGTCCTTAGAGGGCAATTTATAGGCATCCTGTCAAAGTTTGCCCCCAAACGATAGAGCTGTGTATCTCTGTAAGCAAAACGACGGGCTTCAAACAACTTGTCAGGGCTACCAAGAATTCCGGGTACTAAATTTCCTGGACAAAAAGCTAGCTGCTCAACTTCTGCAAAGAAATTCTCCGGGTTTCTGTTCAAAACTAATCTGCCAACTTCGTGTAATGGATACTGATCCAAAGGAATCACTCTCGTGACGTCAAACGGATCAAAATCTGCATTCTTCACGTCGTGCATGGTCAGTATTTGCAAGTAAACAGTCCACGTCGGGTGTTGGCCTCTAGCGATTGCATTGTACAAGTCTCTGTTGGCGTAGTCGGGGTCTACACCGGCGATGCGTGCTCCTTCCGACGAATTCAAATTCCTTATACCGGCATCAGGCAGAATATGGAATCGCAAGAAATGGGACTCTTCCTGTTCATTTTTAACTTCATACGTATGAATTGGAAACCCTGGCATGTATCTGTAGCCATCCGGAATGCCTCGATCAGAGTTTATTAACGTGGTGATGTGCAAAAACTCAGCTCTCAGCGTTATTAAATCCCATTGCATGTTGAGGTCTCGCAAGTTTGTTTTTGGGTTTCTACTTAAGACGTGTACGTTGGATACGAACAACACGGGGTCTTTGAAAGAAAACATCTCACTGTTTAAACCTACGATGTCGAAGTTGCCTTCTTCAGTGTAAAATTTTACGGCGAATCCTCGTAAACCTCTTACAGTATCAGCGGTTGCTCTCTCGCCGTTGGCAATTGAGAATCTAACTGAAACAGGCGTCTTCTTTCCGACTGTGTCCAAGAATTTGGCTTTGCATATGCGACTAACGTCACGTGTGACTTCGAAGTATCCGAATGCACCGGTGCCTTTGGCATGAACATATCTTTCTGGTATCCTTTCTCTGCCGAGATGCTGTAGACTGTCAAGGAGGAACTCGTTCCTCATAAGGTTGTCATTGATACTTGATTGTGTTTCATGATATTCTACTGGTGCTCCACTGTTGGTCGTGAGCCTACCGATAGGGCCCTGGAATGTAATGTTTGTTTATTAAACGAGGTCAATGGGGGATATCATCTAGTCATGTTCGTATTAAAATCGTTTCACAAGTGTTCACAACAAAGGCATTTCTTCATCAAACCGGCCTGGCCCGACACAACACTTCTCAACGGCCCGACGATGCCGACAGATAGGATTCTTCACCGCGCCCGCCGGCCTGGCCCCACAATACACACGGGAGACCGCTGCGGTGGAGGGGACGAAAGTTTGCATGTGTGTGTTGTGTACACAACACATACATATAAACTGTCGGGAGACACTATTGGGAGTCTTGCTGCCACCGGCATGTCGGTGCCGGGCCGTGCTGATCAGGACAGGCAGCGTGCGGTACAATTCCATTCCATACAATTATAGTAGGCCGGGCCGGACCGTTTTGGTGAAGAAACGCCCGAAGCTGGGGTAGCATTCCTGAGTCTTTGTTAAATATTGATCGTTTAAATCTAAGTCTAATAACTCCATGTTGAACAACACCTTAGCCTTGAAACCCTAAAAATGGATGTAGTAATTTTCTGTAGCATTGTAGAGTGATCTGTGATTATCTGCGTTTCTATTTAATCCACCATTTGTATCCCTTACTGCAAATCTTCCTTACTACGCCATCTTTTCCAACCCTGAGCCTGTTGCAATTCGTTATCCGAGCCGACGACGACGGATCAATCGCATTCTGCGATAAGTAGCGTTCGTACGACTGAGCGACGTACAATTGTGTGCGGACAAATAAATATGCGTGCATATGTAACATGTTAAATATGTAACATGTTAAATAAAGCGTCACGCCTTTTCCTATACGGGGTAGCAGATACACAAATATGCCCACATTTAGCCAGTTATTCAATACCTACCTCATATGACATTACGTAATACATCAATTATTGAAATACGACTGCTGTACAATACAAGGCACATTATATTCATTAATTACGCCGATTCAGTAACAATTACAAAGAGTGAATTGACCTAGTAGTACATGCACATCCCGCTTAATTAATTTAAATCAGTCAGTAGCGCCCAAGAATGTGATATCGAAAATTATGGATTCACGATTTTAATGTGTTCGTATAATACTATTGAATAACCTAAATTTTGCCGGATAAAATCTTTATTTCTCCAGGTTTAATGTCGTGCAAAAATAGAGTACATACGCATAATGTCAGCATCAATAATTTAGCGTTTTTTGTCTGTGTGTAATATTTTTATCTTTTGTTAGTGTTTAAATAGTAAAGCGGGCAGTACCCAGTCTGATATCACTCACTAGAGTTTTCCTTTATGATAAGTTTATGATACCTGCTTTCGCTCATCCACTGTTATTATCCAATTAAATTGATTCGTGGTTCACGAATGAACGAACGAGCGATTTAATGTTTCTGTTTTTTTTTTTATTTGTGACAGTTACGGGCACTTAAGCGCTTATTACATTACGCTGTCGGCAGGGCACGATTTGTATAGAAGTCTCACTCTGATGAAACGACTAGAAAGAGACAGTGAGTCAGACAGGGCCCTGCCGACAGCGTAGTTTAATAGGCCCATTAGAGTGCCGTAAAAAGATGTTGTGGCACTTTGATGCAAAGGAAATTAACCTAGTGTCATTATACGTAAGAGTCTGTATTATTGTATTGTCACCCAAGTGCCAAAAGCTCCTTGTAGCAACCTACCTTAGTTTTCTTCTTGAATTCTAATAGCTGCAGCTGTGATATGTCTTCATCTTCTCTGACTTGTAGTGTTGCCAGTACGTCCTTGATTACCAAGGTTAAGGTGAACAGCACTACCAATTTATCCATCACGATTCGCTATGACACAATATCTATGAACACATGTGGAATAGAATTAGATGGCTGAACTGACTTTATTGCTTCAAACACTGTATCGCTTAGCTTTATAAATGAACTATAATGTTTTAACTAGCGGTTAAATAGCTATGAGCAAATCATCTATTAACTAATTGATTCTCTGCAATAATTATTAGGTACTCACATATCCGCTGAGTTGCTCCGCCCGTTTGTAACAGTAAGGTGTGTATGAAGACTCACTGTTGAATTAAGTATGCTACGATTTCGGAAACACATTGTTTCTCTTCCATCTCTGGTCTTTGATTTTTCGGTGGCGGGACTGGCGGGGCGAGACCGTCTTAAATATAAATAACGGACACGAAATTTTTCTTTGTTATCAACACCATGACTGCCTTATGAGGCTGGCCAGGGCCAAGATGACCCTGGTAGCCTCCGGCGACTTTGATGGAAACTACTGACTTTGACATAAAACTTGGACCTTCAGCTTTCCAACGATCTTTTGGTGTGCGGTGACAGGTAGAAACACTAGAAACTAAAGCTTTTTGACAGGTTCATTGCATGAGGTTGCGTAGAAGTGACCCCCCCTGTGAACGTCACTCACAGCCAAAAGATCGTTGGACAGGTACATTTAAGCTTGACATAACAGACTTTTGAGTCATATGACCAGTTGATGGCGACATATACATTACGCAGACGTTTGCACCACAAGCTTTGTCATGCTCTGATCAAGCGGTGCCACTGAGTACTGACAAAACAGAAATAATAGAAGTATCAACAATTATCATATTTATTTGTTCTTCTAATAATGATCTAAGTAATATTGAGTGGAATTGGCCCTTAATCCATGAGAAAGTCTTGAACCGAGGTCTCGGTCAATCATAGTAAACAGATCCACCGCTCGTTCCTGTATAAATATCAGGGTGGGTCGCAGACTTGCCACGAGATTCGCAACCATTTTCATTCTCTCTTGCGGTGAAAAACTTCGATACAATTCTCCAGCCTGGTCGAAGTTATTGACGGAGTCCGACTGCAGTATTTGAATCGGTCGCGGTGCCTTCTTGTCCAAATACGGAACAGGACCATTGAAACTATTAGGATAATAGTTCGGTATATCTCTCTCGTTGTCCTTCACCGGACCTCTTCCGTCGCGGTTGACAGTAAATGCTCGAGTCCTTAAAGGGCAGTTTATAGGCATCTTGTCAAAGTTTGCACCCAAACGATAGAGCTGCGTACTCTTGTAAGCCAAACGCCGAGCTTCAAACGCCTTGTCAGGGGCACCAAGAATCCCGGGTACTAAATTTCCGGGACAAAAGGCTAGCTGCTCAACTTCTGCGAAGAAATTCTCCGGGTTTCTGTTCAGAACTAATCTGCCAACTTCGTGTAATGGATACTGATCCAAAGGAATCACTCTCGTGAGGTCAAACGGATCAAAATCTGCATTCTTCACGTCGTGCATGGTCATTATTTGCAAGTAAACGGTCCACGTCGGGTATTGGCCTCTAGCGATTGCATTGTACAAGTCTCGGGTGGCGTAGTCGGGGTCTACACCGGCGATGCGTGCTCCTTCCGACGAATTCAAATTCCTTATACCGGCATCAGGCAGAATGTGGAATCTCACAAAATGGGACTCCTCTTGTTCATTTTTGACTTCGTACGTATGAATTGAGAACCCTGGCATGTATCTGTAGCCGTCAGGGATACCTCGTTCAGAGTTCAAAAACGTCATAATGTGCAAATGTTCAGCTCTCAACGTTAAGAAATCCCATTGCATGTTGGGGTCTCGCAAGTTATTTTTGGGGTTTCTATTAAAGGCGTGTACGTTGGCTACGAATACTACGGGGTCTTTGAAAGAAAACATCTCACTGTTTAAACCTAAAATGTCGAAGTTGCCTTCTTCAGTGTAAAATTTGACGGCGAAACCTCGTGAATCTCTTACAGTATCAGCGGTGGCTCTCTCGCTGTTGGCAACTGAAAATCTGACTGACACAGGCGTCTTCTTTCCCACTGTGTCCAAGAATTTGGCTTTGCATATGCCACTGACGTCACGTGTGACTTCGAAGTATCCGAATGCTCCGGTCCCTTTGGCATGAACATATCTTTCTGGTATTCTTTCTCTGCCGAGATGCTGTACACTTTCAAGGAAGAACTCGTTCCTCATAAGGTTGTCGTTGATGGCTGATTGTGATTCGTGGTATTCTACCGGCGCCCCATTGCTTGTCGTGAGCCTACCGATCGGTCCCTGGAATAAAAAAATCTTTGTAAAACGAGATATATGGTACTAACCCTGAGTTGCACGGAACTAATTTTAATCAAAAGCATTCGAAACAAAGTAACAATTAAAAAGCCTATGAGATTCTCCCAATAAATTAGATAAGTGACAAATCGTTGCAACTCACGCCCGGTTGCGACAAACTTCGTCAAAATCTCCAATTAATACCGATTAGAGCCTTTTTGGGTTTCTGAAAGCATTTTCTGTCAGTCAACAGATTGTTGTCATGCCACTGTCATTCGATTTACTTTACTTTATACTTTATTGCACAAAATCAGAATACAGACGCTTAATAATGAAAAAAAATATGTACAAACTTATCTCTAATAAGAGATCTCTTCCAGCAAACCTAGGATGGACAGGATTAATTAACAAAAGATAGACCTACATATGTGCACAACGATAAATATTAAATTAATAGACTACTTACTAATAAGTACATACATACATAAAAACCATACATAATATTTAAAAAAAAAATACATAAATACATATAAACTTAATATTAAGGTAGAGAAAGATAGTGTTCTTAAGCGATTTAAAAAAATGTTGAGTGAAGGACTGTCCCTGATAGCACTGGGAGTTTGTTCCAGAGACTGATAGCACGAAGTCGGAACCCATGTTCATAAGCGGCTCTGTAGTGTTGCGGAGTTATAAGCATTGACCGAGTGTGAGATCTCCTGGGCTTATCGTTGACGCGATTGACGTTTTGTTGCCACCAAAACCCAGCATATCACAGCGCATGCGCGGAGCATGGGCCACAGCTCAGAACAATAGGGCCACAGTATCAAACCTCAGATCAATGAACCTCTTTGTTTAAATCTTCCTGCCTCCAAGTACTTATCAAACATTGAGTGGCTGTTTGGTTGTGAACTAAAGATAAAAAAAACCAACGATACAGACTATCAAACACCTTGGCTGTACGGTTTCAGGACCCTTGCCTTTCCCAAAAAAAGTAGAACTGTATCGTTATGGAAAAAAAGTTTAATAATAACATTAGTTTTGTTCGAGAAGTAGTATAATTATTTTTTTGTTGATTACTGTATTGCGTTTATAAAGTACGCCAACTCAGAGTACAGTATCTAAGATGTGTCATCGTTAACCTGTATGTGTGAACGATGCTTTTTCAAGCTACTAAAACATTATTTTAATTCTAATTCGTTTAATCCTAAACCTTCCGGAAAAAGGCTTATCCATATTATGACTTTCATGAAGTAAGTACCAAAAATCACTCTACCTCTTCTGATCATTGCTGATCAGACTGATCACCGATTAAAATTCACCGTGTAATATAAACGCGATATGAGGGCGCGGCAGTGCCCCGCCAAGTCGTATTTAAAGCATCCGTATTACATCCGCCTATTTACTAACAACTATTGGCAGGCATGTGTAATAATTACCTTTGCAGGTATTTACATCACTTTCAGGTCATTCACCCGATTTAATTTCGTTTCATGAAACACGAGTCTGTATTATTAATGCATATTCTATTAATCTATGCAACCATTTATGTTTATGTTTAGTTAATTGTTGTAAACGTATTGAGCACGGTCGACTATCAACCTCTCTCATCGAAACTTGGTTTCATCGAAGCTCGCCTTAGAACACCATTTTTAACCGACTTCAAAAAAATAGAGGTTCTCAATTCTATTCGTTTGTATGTAATATTATCAGAAATGCAAAATAACACATTTCAGTCTTTAAGGGCTTCCAAACGAGTTTACAAAATTTCATGGGTGTAGTATGTTTGTACTATCTATTATGTAAGAATTAACGCAAAATGAGAAACTACTTTGTTAGGGCCATCATTCTGAGCAACTTTCATTATGAAACCGATTTGATCAGAGCAACTGTACGAGCTATGTCTGCACTCGTACAGCATTTAATTATTATGCATTGTTTGTAGATATTTATCTTGGTTGAGGTAACTTTATTTGAATAAGTATATAATAAATGGGCATTCTCAAAACAGCAGTCATTGAGTTTGGAATCAACCTATCAACCACACTACAATACATATTACTGTACACACGCTACAGTTTGGAATCAACCTATCAACCACACTACAATACATATTACTGTACACACGCTACAGTTTGGAATCAACCTATCAACCACACTACAATACATATTACTGTACACACGCTACAGTTTGGAATCAACCTATCAACCACACTACAATACATATTACTGTACACACGCTACAGTTTGGAATCAACCTATCAACCACACTACAATACATATTACTGTACACACGCTACAGTTTGGAATCAACCTATCAACCACACTACAATACATATTACTGTACACACGCTACAGTTTGGAATCAACCTATCAACCACACTACAATACATATTACTGTACACACGCTACAGTTTGGAATCAACCTATCAACCACACTACAATACATATTACTGTACACACGCTACAGTTTGGAATCAACCTATCAACCACACTACAATACATATTACTGTACACACGCTACAGTTTGGAATCAACCTATCAACCACACTACAATACATATTACTGTACACACGCTACAGTTTGGAATCAACCTATCAACCACACTACAATACATATTACTGTACACACGCTACAGTTTGGAATCAACCTATCAACCACACTACAATACATATTACTGTACACACTCTACAGTTTTTGGTCTTTTGAACTAAACAAGGGCATCGCGCGCCGTATTTATTTTGCAATAGGCTTGTGGCCAAGGTAATCCAAGAAATCTAGGAACAAGTCTTAAGTTGATGCATTATGTACCAAATGGCTTGAAATTCTCAGAATTGCATATTTCCAGCAGATATATTTTTTAAAGTCAATTTTGTGCGAAAAAGACAGCATTTGATGGGACTTTTACATGACGTCAATCTGTTGTTATTTCATAGAACTCAGGAACAAAAGTTCCATTTTGTAAGTTCATAAAAAGTATCTATTTTGACTTGACAGCCCACAAGCCTATTCTCTATTCAAATATCTATACAGATCAGCTGACCCAATCAGGCCAAAATGTACTGGGAAGTACATTACGAAAATAAAAAAAACGACACCAAATTAGTTTTGTACCTACATTTCAATTGGTAAGTGTGGTCAACGTTACTTATATCTTACTTTTGAGTTCTTTTGAAGTCGACTTAATTTTTTGGATATTTTTTTATTATTTACTTACTTTTTTCAATTATAATTTGAATTATGAAGTAAGTAATAAGCGTTCAAGTGCGAGTTGGAGTCGGTGGGCACAGTTCTCCCTCTGCCACCCCGAATGTGAATAGGCGTGACGCTATGTTACGAGTATATTATTTCAACTTCAACGTGTCGCGGTAAAAAAGGTCTTGCTTATCAGTGACTGATTCAGTCAGACTTATTGGACTGCTGACAGATTCACAGACAGATCAGAATTGACCAGATTGAACAGAATCTTAGTTTAATACCTAGTAGTTTATGAAACTGTTGCACAATGAGGGGTATTAAAACACGAGTGGGTGTTTAAAAACCGAGGCCTAAGCGAGGTTTTTAATAGTATCCCACGAGAGTTTTAATACCTAGTTATGTGCAGTTTCATACACTACTTTATCTACTCTCATACTTAAGTGTCAAAATCAAAGTTAAAACACAACAATATTAGACACAACAAAATGTCACGTTGACGTTTCGTTGCCGCCAAAACCCAGCATATCACAGCGCATGCGCGGAGCATGGGCCACACTATCAAACCTCTGATCAATGAAACTCTTTGTTTAAAAATCTTCCTGCCTCCATGTATACTGTGGCAAGAAATCCAAAAGAAAAACCGATGGCGCCACTAACATGATTTACATGGCAACATTCAGGTTACACTCTAAATTAATTTGATCCTTGGTGTTTTTTTATTATGTTGGTGTGAAACTTGCATGTTGCAAAGCTTGAGTAGGTTGAGGTAGGTATAGTGAAATGTTGAGTACAATAATTAATGAACGCAAATTATTATATTTAATATTTCTATAACAAACATCTGTATATGTGTATTATCTGTATCTTTCATATGTGCGTTCGGAATGTTAACCGTTCATTTACTTGGCCGTAATAGGTATGCGACAGTTTTGAACACTGGCACTTACTTACCTTTGCCTTCTTCTTAAACTGTAAAAGCTGCAGCTGTGATATGTCTTCATCTTCTCTGATTTGAAGTGTTGCCAGCGCGTCCTTGATTCCCAAGGCTACGGTGAACAGCACCACCAATTTATCCATCACGATAATCTTTTATCACAGTATAGTACGAGCAAATCTGCCAAGACTGTGATGCTTTCGTTTGCCTATACGAATGAAGGATAAAGGTTCAACTAGAGCGGTTAAATAGCTTTCAGGAAAACGTCAATCTTTTATGCCTAGTTATTATATTATGGTATCCGCTACATTGGTACTTACATCTATTTGTACAGGATACTGATGATCATATCGATACTAATGATATTAAACATTTCAATCTTTCGTGTTTCAAACACATTTGTATGCGATTGAGTCGCATGATAACTATAACCGTAGTTTGTTCGCGCGAGAGGGGTGTTTTCATGGATTCTCCATCTGGCGAGAGACTCCATTTACTTTTTTACTTTTACCCTAGGATACTTGAAACTCGCAAGTACCCTAAAATTTCGTTTTTTCGGTAATTTTCAATGAATTTTTATTGTTTGTTATTAAATTCTCAATCGAAACACATATGTTTTTAGGGTTCCGTACCCGAAAGGTGCCAAACGGGACCCTATTACTGAGACTTCGTTGTCCGTCCATCTGTCCGTCCGTCTGTCTGTCTGTCACCAGGCTGTATCTCATGAACCGTGGTAGCTAGACAGTTGCACAGATGATGTATTTCTGTTGCCGCTCTTACAGCAAATACTAAAAAACAAAGGGGCTCCCATACAACTAACGTGTTTTTTTTTTGCGGTTTTTTATAAATAATGGTACAAAACCCTTCGTGCGCGAGTCCGACTCGCACTTGGCCGGTTATAGGTGTAGATACGCGAAAAATGGGACATTGAAGGATATATCAACTTATGGTATCCCAGAAAGGTTCGATGCTCTTATTATTTCAATGTAAGTACTTTATCGATTGTGTTAAAACTTATTTTTAATTACTTCATCGAGTTAATGAGAGAGAAATAAGTTATATACTGTAAAATTCACAAAGAGAGGTTTTAAGTTATCATCATATTTATTTTTCAAGTTCAAAGTTCAAAATTTTTATTGACCATAAAATCATACATACATTAGTCAACGTCAATATAATATTAATATTTTTGTATACTTACTACCGCCCGTTCGGAAGTTGTGGGCTTAGGGATGGAGCAAAGAAGGGCAAGAAACTCCCCCGTACCTCTTTTAAAATATCAGAGCCTTAAAAATACAATGTTATGTATTTCTACTTAAGTCTAAGGAAATACACCGAAGACAGACGTACTGACTCAGTCCATCGCCCCTCTTTGGATTTCTGTGCGCTGAGATAGTAAAGACCATGCAGTTTTGTCATCTAAATATTCTTTTACACTGTAATAAGACTTCTTCAATAGGCCGTTTTTGACATAGTTTTTGAACCTCCTTTCTGGTAGGTCCGTTGCTTCATTAGGTATTTTATTATAAAATCTAACACATACTCCCATAAAAGAGTGAGCAACCTTACTGAGTCTGAACGCGGGCATAGCAATCTTATTTCTATTTCTAGTGCTAATACTATGATTATGACCTGAAGTCTTAAATAAACCTATGTTTTTTTCTGGTATACATGATATTTTCATAAATGTATTGACAGGTAACAGTAAGTATATTGATATTTTTGAATTTGTCCCTTAGTGATTGCCTAGCATCTAGTTGATAGATAGCCCGAATGGCCCTTTTTTGTAAGACAAATATTGTGTTTCTATACATATTTATATATATTTATATTCATTTTCATCATTCTTAGACCGAATTTTCCCACTGCTGGGCACAGGGCTATATAGCGCTTTGTATAGCACCAATCCACACGGCTCTGTGCCAACCGAAGTCACCGAGATCCCGTTGACTTGATGATAATGTCGGATCATCGGGCCGTGATCTGCCCACTGGCCTTGTCGATGGGTCGTCCCGTCTTCGTGTATTATTTTTTCTCTAATCCGTGGCATTGTTCATGGATCTCATTCCCTCTGAAACTCTGTTTGCAAAGTCCGTGTCGATCTTTGTTAACAGTCCAATGGTTCTTTCCTGGATATCTGCAGGTATGCTTGACAGACCGCTAGCGAATGTAGTTATCACATTTTCTCTCTCTTCTTCTGAGAAATCATTTCGATACATATCTCCAGCTTGGTCGAAGTTATCAACAGCATCTATTTGAACTATCTTCATGGGCCGTGGAGCTTTCTTAGCTAAGTAAGGTTTGGCACCGTGAAAACTGTTTGGGTAGAAGTTAGGAGAGTCTATTTCGTTATCCGCCACAGGAGCTACACCGTCACGGTTGTACGTCCAAACGGGAGTGTTCAATGGACAGTTCACTTTAATCTTATTAAAGTTTGATCCTAGACGATATCTCTGAGCGTCTTTGTAGGATAGCATGCGAGCTTCAAACACCTTGTCTGGTGCCCCGACGATTCCTTCTACTAAATTGGCTGGACAAAATGCCAGCTGCTCAACCTCAGCAAAGAAATTTAACGGGTTTCTATCTAAGACCAACTTTCCAACTGGATGCAGTGGATATTCATCTAAAGGTATAACTCTAGTAACGTCAAAATGGTCATGCTTTGAATTCCTGATATCATCTAGGGTTAGAATCTGTACGGAAATAGTCCAGGACGGGTAATCACCTCTAGCAATTGCATTGTACAAGTCTTTGACAGCATAGTCAGGTTCAACACCATTCAGCCTCCTTCCCTCGGTTGTATTTAAATTCTTTAAACCAGCGTCAGGTAGAATGTGAAATCTTATAAAATGTGACACGTCACAATTGTTTTTTACTTCGTAAGTGTGTACAGAAAACCCTGGCATATGTCTGTAACCATCCGGTCTGCCGCGACCAGAGGCGATTTGCATAAGGATGTGGAGGGTTTCTGGTCTCAGTGTGCGGAAATCCCAAGTTGCCATGCCGGCAATCATATTTGTTGCTGGGTTATTCGCCAGAGAATGAGACTGTGACGGGAAAAACAATGGGTCTTTTATGAAAAACATTGGGGAATGAAATCCAACTAAATCAAAGTTACCTTCTTCGGTATAAAATTTGACAGCGAATCCTCTTGCATTTAATCCGGTGTCTGCAGAGCCGCTCTGGCTTGTCGATAATGAAAATCTAACTGCAACAGGAGTTCTCTTACCGATGCCACCTAGAAACTTAGCTTTGCAGATGTGACTGAACTCGTGGGTGACTTCGAAGAATCCGAATGCTCCAGCGCCTTTTGCATGAACGACACGTTCTGGAATTCTTTCTCTAACAAACTGTGCGAGTGTCTCCATAAAGAACTCGTTTCTAATAAGAACATCGTTGATCGTTGTATTCGCATCGTGGTATTCTACTGGTGCTCCATTACTGATCGAGAGGACTCCAATGGGATCCTGCAAAGGAAAAAATAATCATAATTTTCGAATAATAGTTATTTGCAACTGAAACTCTTAGGTAGGCGGTTCTTATCCCTCCTTTTTAACTGTTCAAAAAATAATAAATAACAAAAAATAAAAAGGGGGTTATCAATTCTGTCGTGTTATGGGTTATCAATCCTGTCTAGTACTTAGGTTTCTTTCTACATAGAAAAGACAGTCATCCAGGTAACCAAAATTACTTATTTTTACCTTTATGTGACTTTGTAGCGTTTACACTTATTGTGATTGAGATGAACTCTGGCTGTAAGGTCCGATGTTTGTTAATTTTGTGTAGTATCGTGAATTCAGAAGACAGATTTCGTAGGCTCATTATTTTGTACATAGACGAGATTCACATCCCACAGGACATGACAGGAGTCATCGTGAAGTCGTTTTTTTTAGTTTTTAACTTTTCTTTCTTTTTAGGTTTCCGTACTCAAAGGGTGCCAAACGGGACCCTATTACTAAGCCTCCGCTGTCCGCTTGTCACCAGGCTGTATTTCATGATCATGAGACCGTGATAACTAGACAGTTTTTCACAGATGAGTATTTCTGTTGCCGCTTTAACAACAAATACTAAAAACTGATTATATTAAATATTAAAGGGGGCTCCCGTAGAACAGACATATTTTTTTGTTTTTTTTTAATAGGTATTGGTACGGAACCCCCATCTCTTTTTAGAGATAAGCTCGCCTTTGTACACTATTTTTATTTACTTTTGTTTTATTTCAACTAATTGTGTACAATAAAGAAATTATGAATTATGAACTCTTTGTGCGCGAGTCCGACTCGCACTTGGCCGGTTTTTATTTATTATCATATAATCTGTTGTGCGTGTAAATTAAACTATATCAAAATAAATATCAACTCACCGGAGTCCTGTTTCTAAAGTCTTCAAGTTGCAGCTGTGTGTAATCGATATTATTCTCGTCATCTGATAATACCGTAGTTACTTTATTGAGCACAGTCATCATTGCAACCAGCAGTATCCACTGTCTCGTCTTTAACAGTGGATTTATAACAACGTTTTCTGCCATCGCAATGCGATTAATAATCAATTAATGTTTCCTTTTAAATATCTTATAAAATTGGCAATACTGCCTGAGCCACCATAATGACAAGCAATTCTTACCAGTTGCTCTTATATTTGTATGGAAAATAAACATAAGCGTTATTCAAATAAATAAATAATTATTTTCAAAGTAATTTAGTTGATATTTATTAATCATTAATTTTCTTAAATGACATTCACGAATAAATATAAACATGTTCCATATTTACACAGTAGCGAATGACGTACATGTATGTAATCTAATGATACATGGTGAAACATACATATGCAATACATAGTACATATGATTTACAACGTGACAGGGAGCTAGCCCATCGCCGCAGCTGTGGAGAAAGTGTATCTCATCCGTACACACCATAACATTTCTGGGACACAGGGTGGACACAGGGTTATTTATTTGAAATATACAAAGTCAGAATAAAATGTACAACAACGAATAAACAGTTGTAAAGTTAAATCATGAGATATATTATACGAGGTAGCACAAACAATAATATTTATAAACAATAGGTTTTCTGATCGCAAATATTATTATTTTTTAAATTAATTCGCTATTTTTTGTTTAGATCCAAAACGCGGGCGGCCATCGTGTGACGTCACTACTCTATCCTCTAGCTAGACGCCTCGCGTGATTTACAAAGTGTCAAATGAATCATGTCCGAAAGGCCGAACATATTTTGAGCCCGTGTTCGACTACGACCGGACGTCTTTTACAAAGCATCCATTCCCATGTATTTGTTTTTTCCCGCTAATGCGGTGCTGGACACGTGATTAGTTGCAACCAATCAAATTTAAGCAATGGCGATAGTTTGTCCTTGAGGTTCGACAGAAATTTTGTACCTAGTGGCCTCCATTTCTTCGATACATCCTCTGGAGTTCACAGCAATGGTAGCACGTCACCGACTCCATTAGTAAAACATAGAATTTTATCGTTAAATTATGAAAATTATGTACTTTTGTATACTGAAAAAATGTTATTTAGTAAAATAATCCATCGTAAATACTTTAAACCTACAGAAAGGTCATTCGGTCGTTATTCATGTAGAATTAATACTATATAAATCACTGTCGGCTTTAATGCTGAAAGTACTGTTGTACTAATTTCTGAGTAACGAGACTAAATAACAAGCAACATGCACCTAAGCATGACACCAAATTGCAGTTGTTTTGTAAGCTTTCAAAGTTTTACAGAACTTTTGATTGTTACTTCTATTTGTCAATTTTTTGACGTAATATCTCATTACTTAGTTTTGGAAATTAATATTTAATTATAGTAATATTTAAGGAAAAATGTTACAAGGCACGTGGTTCACTGTGTAGTCTTGTGATTGTTTAAAAATAATTTGGAATATTTTGGACATAATGAATAAATATGATTGTTTTTTGCCCCTTTTGTGATCTTACATGAATATTTCAAATATATTCTTTAATTTATACCAAACCTTATTATGCCTTAAACACCTGATATCCTTTATAAAGGACAAAAGATATATAGAAACTAAAAAGTTCATATGATTTTTCGAATAGTATCTAAGCACATTTGTTTTGGAGAAAACTCTTGAAAGTCTTGGTTGTATTATCTAACTTACAAAGTCTCGGTCTGAGAACCAATTCTATTTAGCACCCTGTAAAGCATATTCGGCGGTACTGGCAAGTGCCTGTAGTAAATCCTTCGGCGTCAGGAGGCTATAGACAAATCTGCCCCCCTTTCCGAATCACGCTAAAATCGATAACAGCGCCTACGAGGCATTTCCGAGTCAGGTCTAATGGGCCTATTAGACTACGCTGTCGGCAGGGCTCTGTCTGACTCAAATGTCTCTTTGTAGTAGTTCCATCATGAGTGAGACGTCTATACAAATCGTGCCCTGCCGACAGCGTAATGTAATAAGCTCTTTAGCAATACAAAACGGTGGCCTCTTTAGATGCTGTAATAGGTTTTGACGTTTGTAGACCGTCTTGGAACGCGCCTATATACGTGTCACCACTGTCAGCTGAAGTCATGTTATTAATACTGTTATTAACTATTAATTAAACCACAGATCAGATCAAGTAGCATAGAGCTCATTATTCTGGGTATGAAACTCGTTGATTAGGTCGAAGTTTACATTACTTGGGGAGTTACTACGTCACAGTCACGTGACCGGCCGTTTACGCGCGAATGTGAAATTAATTTACAAAATATTTTTATTTCAGGTACGCAATAAATGAGATGAGATGATAAATAAGTTACGAAAACTTGTCCAGTCCCCCAATGTAACCGAACTGTAGTGTAATGCCAAATACCTCGTATATACCTGAGCATATAGGCCTACCTGTTCTGTATTTTATTTTTCTCTGTCCATCCTGGGTTTGCTGGAAGAGATCTCTCTTTAGAGATAAGCTTGCCTTTGTAAATTACTTCTCTGTATTTTCTGTTTTTGTTTTGTCTTTTATGTGCAATAAATATATACAAATACAAGCTTGAGACTGGCCAGTCCTGTGCTTGTTCACTAAGTATAGATATAGGGCCCTGGTCTTAAAGAACTTTCTTTAAGTAAATACATCACTTAATAAAACTATTTACTTACATGTATTAAATACACACATAATAATGCACTCGCCTTTATCCATTACGGTTGAGCAGAGCTAGACTAAAGACCTCCACAAATGGCAAAATAATGTCAAACAGAAAATAACTATTATTTACACTTTAGCCGCGTTATGCACAGCGTTAGTGTATCAACGTTCGTGTTGTTTTAGAGCGCTTATTTCACATAAAGAAAGGCGTTTTGGTCGCTCGACTGCAGCGTGGCTGGGTGTCATGATTCCCTCTGCCACCTTCAAGCTTCAGATCGAGTTCCATCCACCACCACCAGGGGCCCTTCAGGTAGCGAATGACCGCGCAGTGACATTGGCGCGACGAAAACGCTGCCCTTTTTTAGGGTTCCGTACCCGAAGGGTGCCAAACGGGACCCTATTACTGAGACTTCGCTGTCTGTCCGTCTGTCCGTTCGTCCGTCCGTTTGTCTGTCACCAGGCTGTATCTCATGAACCGTGGTAGCTAGACAGTTGAAATTTTCACAGATGATGTATTTCTGTTTCCGCTATAACAACAAATACTAAAAATCAAAAGAAATTTAATATTAAGGGGGGCTCCCATATAACAAACGTGATTTTTTTTGCTGATTTTTGCTCGATATTGATAATGGTAACAGGTAGACGCTTAAAATGTTCACAATATATTGAGTGTATTATTTACTTAAAAAATAAATAATTAAATTAAAATTAAATTAATATTTAGGGGGGCTCCCATACTTTTTTTTTTGCGGTTTTTTTTAGATTATGGTACGGAACCCTTCGTGCGCGAGTCCGACTCGCACATGGCCGGTTATTTTATGGACTCGCGCGACTAGCGCATGTGCCACTAACAAATTATTTTATTACTTTACACCAACGCTGAACTTATGATATCCATTATCTTTCGTTTGGAGTATCTCATTTAGGCAATTTATGATAGAAAACTGTTGATTACCAATTACCTTTATTTGTACCATAAATTGCCTAAAAAAGGATACTCCAAAAGACAGTTATACAAGAATACCTAAAGTTGAGTGTCGTCGTCGCGCCTGCCAATGTCACTGCTCTGTCATTTTGTACCTGCATAGGGCCCCAGATCACAGATCGTTGTCAACTGAACTTCATACACTACCAAGTTTCGCTGTGATACTTCAATCAGTGCTTCCACTGAAGGTGGGCGCCATTCCTAAATTTGCTGCACGATTCCCAGTACATTTTGGCCTGAGTGGATCAGTTGATTTGTATGGAGAAATTAAAAGTAAAGTTGCTCTGATCAAATCGGTTTCATAATGAAAGTTGCTCAGACAGAATGAAACAAAGTAGTTTCTCATTTTGCGTAACTCATTTACACCTTGTATAACAGAAACAGAAACATTCACATACAGGCACATACATTGCTTATGGCCCTACACTAGGATACCCTGTGCCGTGGGAACCATAAACAACGACATCACAAACATGTAAACATCCAAGACCTCGGGTTTTTTTTTGTCCCCAGCCGGGATTCGAACTCGTGACCTCTCGCATAGTAGGCAGATGTGCAACCGCTGCGCCACAGAGGTCGTCGTATATAATTATAGGCTTGTGGCCTGTCAAGTCAAAATATATACTTTTTATGAACTTTCAAAACGGAACTTTTGTTCCTGAGTTCTATGAAATAACAACAGAATGAGGTCATGTAAAAGTGCCATCAAATATCTTTTTTTGCACAAAATTGACGTTATAAAATATATCTGCTGGAAATATACAATTCTGAGAATGTCAAGCCATTTTATACATAGTAGTGCTTCAACTTAAGACTTGTTCCTAGATTTATTGGATTACCTTGGCCACAAGTCTATTATATATTTCAAAGTTACTAGTAAAACAGTCTAAGGAGTACCAAATACTCTTGGCTACGTGAGAACGTGAAAGAAATTATTTTATTTTCGGCGTAGAATGTTCGTCAAGTGCGAACTGAAATTTTAGAAAGAGGTCGAGCTTTTGACTATTTATTCTATACAATGCCATCTACTGTAGAATCCTTAGACCCTCGGAACCCCTAGAAATTCCTATGGGATTGGTTTTGTATGGAGCTTGTCGGTTCTGTTACATTGCAACACGACCCAATAAAAGAAGGGTGCTAAAAAAGGCTTTTATTTCAGCCAATGTATCTAATACTCGTAGAGGAGCAACAATAAAAATACGGTCCTTTCAAAAGTCTCCCAAAGTAATCACAAAATCTGTTTGGCATAATACACTTTGTGGTATATGACATAGAGTAAATTGTATATTTATAACTTCATGAGACTTTTTTATTGATCAAAAAACATAAAATTACGTTTATACATTAGTGAATGGATATGGAAGCTGGCACTGCTTCATTCCCCGTCTTAAGTCTTGTATCCATGCATTCATCGTTATGTCTTTGGATCTCTGTACACTTATTCCGAAACCAATCGCAATACAGAACTACCAAATCGACTAACGAGAGCCCTTTTACTCTACGCGAGCTGCGATGTAATTAGTCCTTTTCTTAATTGCGATTGATATTGGAGTTACCTACATGTTATTGCTTGATAGGGATAGTCGTATTGACGTTGGATCTAAAGCACAAGTTCAAAATAAACACAGTTGGAAAGTAACTAAAAAATCGTTCGTAACCTATAAATTCAATGGTCCAATGTGAGATATAGTAAAGTTCTTAGTTTTCAACCTTTCCTCGATCTTGCTCCCAAGATCTGCATCAATTAGTCTAAATAACTCTATGGCTCTTTCTTGTAACTCTGAAACAGCACCAGCTAAATTGCTTAGTATGCTATCGATCATTTTGTCCCCTTCTTCCGGTGACAAATCGCGATATAAGTCTCCCGCTTGATCAAAATTGTCCACATTATCTGACTGGGTAATTTTTATAGGTCTTGGAGCCTTCTTGGCTAAATATGGTTGAGCTCCATGGAAAGTGTTTGGGTAGTAGTTTGGGGTATCTATCTCATTATCACTCTCCGGAGCTACCCCATCACGATTGTTAGTCCACACGTTATAGAAAGGACAGTTTACTTTTATCTTGTTGAAGTTTGATCCCAGACGATACCTCTGCGCATCTTTGTAGGAGAAACTACGAGCTTCGAACAGCTTATCTGGTGCTCCTAGAATACCAGGCACCAAATTGGCAGGACAAAAAGCAAGCTGTTCCACTTCTGCATGTTGATTTAGAGGATTTCTGTTTAGGATCAATTTACCAACTTCATGCAGCGGGAATTCATCTAAAGGAATAACTCTAGTGACGTCAAAATGGATATTATTTGACTTTTGAACATCGTCTAAGGTTAATATTTGAACGTACATTGTCCATTTCGGAAATTCGCCTCTTGCGATAGCATTGTACAAGTCTCTGATAGCGTAATCAGGGTCAACTCCACACAGTCTTATTCCTTCAGAACCGTTCAACGTCTTGATACCAGCGTCGGGAAGTATGTGGAATCTGACAAAATGTGAGATGTCATCCTGATTTTTTACTTCATACGTGTGTATCGAGAAGCCTGGCATAAATCTGTAACCGTTTGGAATGCCTATATCAGTGTTAACTTGCAGAGATAAGTGTAGAGTTTCAGGTCTTTGTGTAGTGAAGTCCCATAACGTATTGTGGTCTCGTAAATTAGTGGCTGGGTTCTTTTTCAAAGCGTGTATGCCTGAATGGAACATCAACGGGTCCTTTATATTGAACATAGGCAAACTCAATCCCACAATATCAAAGTTACCTTCTTCTGTGTAGAATTTTACAGCAAATCCTCTGGTGTCTCTAACTGTGTCTGGACTACCTCTCTCGCTCAACGTTACTGAGAATCTTATTGCTATAGGAGTGATTTTTCCTACTGTATCCAAAAACTTGGCTTTACAGATGTTAGAAATATCACGGGTGACTTCAAAGCGCCCGAACGCTCCAGCTCCTTTTTCATGAACAAATCGTTCTGGTATTCTTTCTCTAGCTAGACTGGTCACAGATTCTACAAAGAATTCGTTCCTCAGTAAGTCGTCATTAATCGATGACGTCGCTTCATGATACTCGACGGGTGCTCCATTGCTTATTGATAGGCTTCCTACTGGACTCTGTAACAATGGTAAAAGTAATGTAACCAGAATTTGGTCGCAAATCAAATATCACCCTCACTGTAGTGCTTTTAGAAATTAATTACTAAAATATTTCATTTTACAGACTTTCACTTGTTTCAGTGTCTTGTTTGTAGGTAAAAATTAAACAGTAAAGACAAGGAAGTGTTGATCAAAAGTGCCTCTTGATACCTTTTCCCATCATTAACACAACGTGGCGGCTGCCTAAAAAAAGTTAGGTAATGTTGGTAGTCGTCGTGGTAGCGGGCTGGGAGAGGAAGAAATAAGAAACCCCAGGTCTTGGATATTTATATGTTTGTCTTGTCGCTGTCTCTGGATCCCACGGCGGAGGGAGAGTGTGGGTCAGAAGCAATATATGGGACATTACTTCTGAATACTCACTGGATGCCTGTCCTTAAAGTTCTGAAGCTGAAGCTCGGAGTAGTCAATATTACCATTGGCATCTGGCAATAACGCCTCGCTTGAAGTCATCAAAGCCACCACGGTAAGAACTATCCACTTTGCCATCTCGATACACTCTGATTCATATCACGATACTTTTAACCTTGCCTTTTAGTTAATATTTATTCATTCGCCATGCTTCACGACTTCATAGATTGTTATTGTTGACGCCTATTGATGCTCCAACTAGGTTGGCCGATTGGCTTGGAATAATATAAAATATTTTTATAATTACTTACAGAATATTGGTTTAAAATGCCTGCCTGCCCCCCTACCGCGCAACTGGTGTCGCGCGGTAGGGGGGCAGGCATCGGCATCGGCATCGTGTTAAACGCGCAAGAATGAACTTTATCTTTATGACAATACGGCAAGTCAAACACGAAGCCGATGCCGACAGCGGCTGCGCGGTAGGGCCCCTGCCCCCCTATCGCGAACCGGTGTCGGCATCGGCATCGTGTGTATACGCGCAAGAATAAACTTTATCATTATGACAATACGGCAAGTCAAACACGATTAATCGTTTATTTAACAAAACAATACACAGTTTCACTTATTAATTAAGTACGTATTTTCTAAGGAATTACATAGATTACCGGCGGCCCTTACACTAGGTTAGACCTGTATCGTGAGGCCCAGTTATTTGACATAAGAATTACAACTTAGGTTTTACTTACGGCAAGGGGTACACATTATAATTATGCTGTTTGTTTAATAAACAATGGAAGTATGATAAGGAGATAAGATCATTAAATGAAAAGTAAAATTATAGGGATACTAAATAGAGTAGAAATACTTAAATATAATAAAAGGGAGCGTTTGCATTGAATTTGCGTTAATTGATGTACACCTTGACAGTTGCACTTTGTTGCCCATGGAATTCGTAAAAAGCTAGCGCCTTCTGGCGCCTTGCATCAATTTTTTTTTATGAGTAGGTGGTGGTTATGTTGGTTATGTTATGACAAATCATAGTTAAAAACATGAAAATACTTTAGAATTTAGGACTTTTTCCAGTTTTTGTAAATTTTTACCGACAAGGACTTGTGTCAGCAAAATACACTATGGACACATTAAAGTATGTAGACTTTTTGATGCAACTTTTTTTTTGCGTAATATGTACATACGTGTCGAACCACCATAAACACCTGTTTGGTTTGCTGGAAGAGATCTCTTATTAGAGATAAGCTCGCCTTTGTACACGTTTTCTATGTTTTTTACTGTCCTATGTAACTTTTTGTGTGCAATAAAGAAATTATGAAATTATGAAATTATGAAACACAAAATAAATAAAGGGGCGAGCGTAGCGAAGCACTGTTTCGCCCTATCGTACTATTTTTAACCGATTTCAAAAAAGGAGGGTATCAATTTGGTTGAGTAATATTTTTTTATGTGTGTTACCTCGAAATTGGTATTATTTGTGAACCGATTTCAAAAATTCTTTTTTTATTTGAAAGAATGGACCTTCAGGTTGGTCCCATTTTTTGAAAATCAGGAATCGGTCGAGTATTTTAGGTTTCTACATAAAAAATACTGTCATCCAGGTATCCAAAATTACATATTTTTGCATTTCTGTGACTATGTGGTGTAGATGAATTCTGGCTGTGAGGACCGGTTTCGTTTATTTTGTGCGATATTGTGAATTGTTAGACGTCATTCGCATGCCACGCGGACAGGACCATCCCCCGGTTTCTGAGACGCTGATCAAAGGTTACGATTAGCTAACAGAGCGATTAACTGATTTCAGCCAATCACGTGCCGCCATTAGCCAATCGTGTGCCGCCATTTTGAATTAATCATCGATTATTTAATCGTGACCTGTAATCAGCGTCTCAGAAACTGGGGGTAAGTAAAAAAGATCATGAAGTTGGTCAGTTATGTTCTAAAATATTTCTTCATTCAATGAAAGTTGTAATTCAAATTCGAAATTATTTTGGTGTAATTATTAATTCTATGATATTGCCACATCCACACAGTTAGGTACTATATTCAGTAAAGTTAAAGATAAGATATCGCCTGCACGAATTTCGGCTACCTCCGCTACCTGTATAGATAACGTCTTCTGCGAATGTAATATCTACGATAAACAAATAGTTAACGCAATAGGTAGAGACCAACACTGGTCCAGATTGTAGTTTTTGAAGAAATGACAACGGATTGTTGGTGAAATTGGCCATAAGACACCTGAATAAACATAATTGAAATTGTTTTTGTAAGGTGTTGTTGCCACTCGTGTTAAATGAAATATTTGTAATTCACACATGACTAATGAATTTTATTGCATTGCGAATACAAATTTATACAAATTTATAAATAAATTAATTGCTTACGTTTAATGATAATTACTAAGTTAAGAA
Source organism: Argyresthia albistria (assembly GCA_963457715.1). Taxonomy (NCBI): domain Eukaryota; kingdom Metazoa; phylum Arthropoda; class Insecta; order Lepidoptera; family Argyresthiidae; genus Argyresthia; species Argyresthia albistria. The sequence goes on along the minus strand of OY735265.1, from coordinate 11,144,587 downwards.
TAATAATAATATCATGTAAAATTCAAGAATAGTGCGTGCGTCATCACATCATATAGTATAGCGTATTTGCAACGAATATTACATAATAGTCCGTATCATAACTCCGTCAAGGTTAAATGTTACTCAGATGCACCATTAGGGACAAATGAAGCCACATGTTGAGGAATATGCCCCTCAGCACCACAGGAATGTCCCCCAGACACAAGACGCAAGTGTAAGCGAGGCTTTCGCTCACTTTCGAAGCGGGAGCGATCAACCAACTTGTTGCGCGTCAAGTAAAATGTTGCGTGCATGTTTCGGGACACTGCAAAGTTGCAGTTGAATTGAACATGAACGATTTTTTTTATCTGAGGCTTTAACTTGACACAACAACCTAATAGCACAGAATAACTAATTATACACTTTTTATGGCTCAGAACAAGCTCAGAGCCCTGACATCTGCAATTAAAATTGCTTATTATGTAAAAAGTTATTTAAAATAATGAACTATAACAGGCATATGTATAAACTTAATGTAGGCTCCAGAGGACTCCTGACAATACTTCCGTCGGCTCTACAACCCTTTGTGGGTCTTGGCCTCCTCCACGATGATTTGCTTCCATTTCACTATATCCCTGGCCTGCCTTCGCCAAGATGTTTTCTTCCCGATGCTCATCAGATCCTCCTCCAGGCAATATCTCCACCTCTTCCTGGGACTTCCACGGGGTCTTTCCTGTTGCGGGGTTTAATTGGTTAATAATTCTGGTGTCATCCATTCTCTCCAGGTGTCCCGCCCATCTCAGCCTTTGTGATTGTGACTTTCAGAGCCGGCCGATGGTTTCTTTGTGAATCAGAGTCTCCAATTCGTGATTCATTCTAGGGCGATAGGTACCGTCAAGTTCCCGGTCTGGGCCGAAAACTTTTCTTAACACTTTTCGTTCGAAGTCCTGACAGTACAGTCATATCTAAAATACATATATGTTACTTATCGCCACGGCAATATTTTCTACCTAGGTATATAGAGCTGACTGTTTCATATCAAAGACCGAAGAAATCGTATTTTCTTTATTGTGTACAAAAACTAAAAATTATTAAAAAAATCTACTTCAATGAGAAAAGAAATACTTATATGATTAAATTAAGATCGCTGCATTATTAATACAAGAACATTGAATATTGTATACTGTAAAGCTTTGCCACGATTATGCAGGGTGTAACAGAAAGCAACTTTTACTATGAAACCGATTTGATCAGAGAAACTTTATATTTTACTTCTCCATACAATTCAGCTGATAGCTCGGCCCAAAATGTGCTGGCAAGTAAAAAATTAAGTTGTTCTGATCAAATCGGTTTCACAGTTTGCTCATAATGGTGTCCCGAACAGCCTCCTAAAATATGACAACACCTTTTTGTTACACCTTGTAGATACTCCCTGTAACTAATTAGTACCAAGCAGGCGCCAGTAATATTCCACTAATATTCATCCCAGTAAGCTTTTGTGACATTTGCTTTTAAGCCCTGCGCAATCCTGTTACCAAGATCAGGGTGTATCACCGTAAACAACTTCACAACTCTCTCCTGAAGATTCGAAGCCGCTCTTCTCAAGTTCGCCACAACATTAGCCACCAAACTATTCCGCTCCTGCTTCGTAAACTCATTCACAAACAACTCTCGCGCCTGCTCGAAGTTATCAGGATCATCATCCTGCACTATTTGAAGGATCCTCGGCAACTTCTTATCCAAGTACGGAACAGGACCGTTCCAGGTATTAGGGTAATAATTAGGGGCATCCCGTTCATTGTCTTTGACTGGAGCAACGCCGTCGCGGTTGTATGTGAACGCTTGGTTCTGAATCGGACAATTGACAGGAATCTTGTTGAAGTTAACCCCCAAACGATAGTTCTGGGCGTCTCTGTACGCGAAGCGACGGGCTTCAAACAACTTGTCCGGGCCACCAAGAATGCCAGGAACTAAATTCGCTGGATTGAATGCAATCTGCTCCATCTCTGCGTGGAAATTTATCGGGTTTTTGTTCAAGTAAAACCTTCCGACTGGGTGCAGCGGATATTGGTTTAATGGCAGAACTCTAGTGACGTCAAAGGGATCAGACTTTGCATTCTTAACGTCTTCTAGGGTTAAAATTTGTATAGAAACTGACCAAGAAGGGTAGTTTCCGTTGGCGATGGCATTGTATAAATCTCGAGTAGCATAGTCAGGATCTAGACCAGCTATTCTTCTGCCTTCTTCGGAATTAAGATTCCTTATCCCAGCATCGGGCAGCATGTGGAACCTTATATAATGAGACTCTCCGTGATCGTTGACCACTTCGAAGGTATGCAGTGCGAACCCTGGCATATGTCTGTATCCATCAGGAATACCCCGGTCAGAAAATATTAAGAAGAACATGTGAAGACTTTCCGGTCGTAAAGTGATAAAGTCCCAAAACATATTGACGTCGATCAAGTTCGTTGCAGGATTTCGTTTCTGGGAGTGGACGAACGTAGTGAATATTAGAGGATCTTTGTAGACATACATAGGGGTGCTGAAGCCAACGATATCAAAGTTGCCTTCCTCCGTGTAGAATTTCACGGCGAATCCTCTCGCGTCTCTCGAGGTGTCGATGCCCCCTCTTTCTACCACAACAGGGGAGAATCTAACTGCTATAGGAGTCTTCTTTCCGATAGTTTCCAGGAACTTAGCCATGCAAATGTGCTTGATGTCGTGAGTGACTTCAAAGTATCCGAAGCCGCCAGCTCCTTTGGCATGGACGAGTCGCTCCGGGATCCGCTCCCTGCTGAGATGTGACATGGACTCCATGAAGTATTCGTTCCTGATGAGGTTTCCGTTGATGGAGGACGTGACGTCATGGTACTCGAGAGGAGCACCGGCGTCGCCGGTGAAGACTCCGATGGGACCCTGAAATGTAGAGCAATGTTTTTGATCTAGCTTGTTTTAGTTGTTTGAGGAGAGTTATCATCTGTCGTGTAAGTATATTTGGGCCATGTGCACATGTGGCCAGAGTGCACCGTCTACCCACAGCTGCAATTCGCTCTAGTGCAGCGCCCACGCCATAGAACCAGGATTCCAGTATCCATAAAAATACTGCAATGTTGAGTAGGCCTCTACCTAGTATCTCCTTTTAAAATATTGACAGAAGACAGATGATAAACAACGATGTTCTGATAAATATATTGATTGAAATCTCAAAGTAAATAAGTAAATTGACGACCTCTGTGGCGCAGCGGTTGCGCATCTGCCTACCATGCGAGAGGTCCAGGGTTCGAATCCCGGCTGTTTGTGATGTCGCTGTTTTTGGTTCCCACGACACGGGGTATCCTGGTGTGGGGCCAGAAGCAATGTATGTGCCAGAATGTGCCTGTAAGTAAATGTAAATGTTTAAAAACCCTTAACAAAAGAGCTCACCGAAGTCTGTTTCTTGAAATTAATGATCTGCTGCGCAGCCAGGTCAACGTCCTTGGCCTTAGCAGTGATGGTCACAACCAAAGAGGTCACAACTACACTAAGTATAACCCACTTCTTCATTTTCAATCCACTTCCTTCTGATCACATAAACTCCGTCCCTTCTAAAGCAATCACATTTGCAGTAACCATATTCAGTAATGTTTTAGAAATGAGATTTTCTCATAGTAGTCTATTGGCTTTATACCCTCGGTTCTATCTATGACCTTCAAGTGAACGGTCAATTCGACGAAATCAGTGAATCGAAAAGATTAAGAAAAAATATGTAGTTGCAGATCTATTTGTTATTGGTCATTGCTCAATTGGTAGAAGTTTTTGTGTGAAACGGTCACCCGTAATTAGTGAGTTGTTTGTGATTATGAGATTTTTTGGTGAGTAACTGAATCCCTAATCATCAAATGCACCCAGACAGATGGGCAAAATTCGCCACTGAATGGGTGCCACATGATGGCTACCGGCGTAGGGGCAGCAGGCCTAAACGGAGATGGCGGGACGACCTCGACAAGTTCCTGCCGGGTTGGCCAGAGGTGGCACAGTCCAGGGATGTGTGAATTCAGGAGGGGGAGACCTTTGCTCTATCTTTGTTGTTTTGAACTATGTTTAAACAAGGTTGTTGGAAAAACATAGGTACAACAAAAAGAAACTATTTATTACTCCTAGGTAAGGTAAGGTAGGTAAGGTATACTGACTAGGGCCTGGTCCAAGGGATCGGCCCATTCAGATTTCATACTTACTTTATACTTTATTACACAAAAACAGAATACAGAGACTTAACAATGAAAAAAACATGTACAAAGGCGAGCTTATCTCTAATAAGAGATCTCTTGCAGCAAATCTAGGATGGTCAGGATCATTTCATTCCAGCTACAGTCATCCAACGATGTTTTGGCTGATGAGTGACGTTTATAGGGGGCGCCAGCTCTACACAACATAGTGCAACGAACCTGACATCAACACAGACCCATTCCTCATTGGTCATCAAGCGTTAGTTCTACCTGTCACCGCACGCCAAAAGATCTTGCTGTAATTGGTTTTATTATAACAGGTCATACATAGGAAAATGTATGAGTCTAAGCAATGGTAATATACGGTTCTAAAATTAAGGCCAAAATGAGGACATTGTTGAGTTGTCGTTGTCATTAGGAAGGTATTGATCACATCTTCCCAATGACAATGTCAACTAACAATGTCCTCCTCCTCCTCCTATGGGGTACCAAAGAAGAACAATCTTGTTCAGAGTAGAATGTCAAAAAGGTTTGATATTTTTGACGCTGAGTGTAGATGCGTTACGTTCAACATGTAAATATCGCCCACTCACGTCGTCGTCGGTCGACGAGAAGTCTGAGTGATCGCTTCCGACTCACGCGTAATGGACGATTTTGGCTGGTCCGCCCCGATTCGGCGATTCGATCGGGTCGGGATCGGACGAGAAAAACAAACTTAAACTCGAATGACTACGTAGCGAATAAGTAAACTATCTTCTTATTTCATTTCATTTCATTTCATTTCATATAGTGCCTCTCCACTACTGGAGGTTGGCTCTTGTTACTCCTCGAATCATATGAATTGCCAACTATGTAACCATTTTATGATTTGTAAAGTGATTCCTAATAGGATCTTTATATAACTAACACGAAGGATAATCGGGGATTCGCTTCGCTCATTCCCTTTCAACTACCCTAAACCACCACTTTGCCCGTACATTCATCATTTTTAGGGTTCCGTACCCGAAGGGTGCCAAACGGGACCCTATTACTGAGACTTCGCTGTCCGTCTGTCCGTCCGTCCGTCCGTCCGTCCGTCCGTCCGTCCGTCTGTCACCAGGCTGTATCTCATGAACCGTGGTAGCTAGACAGTTGAAATTTTCACAGATGATGTATTTCTGTTGCCGCTATAACAAAAAATACTAAAAATTAAAAGAAATTTAATATTAAGGGGGCTCCCATACAACAAACGTGATTTTTTTGTTTTTGCTAGATATTGATAATGGTAGCAGGTAGACGCTTAAAATGTTCACAATATATTGAGTATATTATTTACTTAAAAAATAAATAATTAAATTAAAATTAAATTAATATTTAGGGGGGGCTCCCATACATTTTTTTTGCGGTTTTTTATAGATAATGGCACGGAACCCTTCGTGCGCGAGTCCGACTCGCACTTGGCCGGTTATTATTTATCTACTAACGCGTGATATCGTAAGAAGTACGGTAGGTACAGTTTACAATTTATCGACAGATTACAATCTAACGAATAAAAATTCACGGGTTTAACAATTTCACGGTGACATTATCTATGTTTAGTAGACGTCGAACCTATCGAATGTTATGGCAGCGATTTGCGTACGTTCGTTTTGATCGATTCGGTTATAATGGTCATATCATAACATAAGTAAGATACTGAATCAGGGTCTCAATACGAGTCTATTGTAATGAGGGTTTGACATTCAGAAGTGTAATTTGTGAGAAAAATCATTATACTTAGTGAATTAATTGGACTCAATGTTGAGTACATTTGGGACGACCATTGACCAACGACTTTTTGATAATCTCACTTACACACTTATTTCATCATCAAATTTTTCCTATACGGAGTGGCAGGTGGCTAGGAGAGGTTAGGAACAAAGAACCCTAATAAGAGTAAACATGGTACGTAGTACGTATCATTTTCTTAGCCCATTGCCGGCCGTAGCCGTAGCTACAGAGATCACACACACATTCAACCAACAGTTCCCCACTTTGAGTAATAAAGTGATTTTAAGCTAAGCTTAAGAGACCGGTGACGCGTGAATTTCCCATACAAACGTAATACAAAAATTATTTGAATTTGAGAAATAGTTTAACGTATTTAGACTGTTAATCGGATTTATACACTGTTTACGCAGGCTCCTGGTCTGTATACCAGGGTTCCTCTTCAACCAATTTAAATCAATTCTTAAGTAATTTGAATAAGAACCTTCGTATAGGACCAGGAACCCGCGTAAACACTGTATTAATCCGATGAACAGTCTAAATAAGGTTTAAAGAACTTTATTCTCATAAGAAATTACATTTCACGTAAAATCAGATATGCTTAAAAATACATAGGTAGATTATTTTACGGTACTCGTTGCAATATGTAGCTTTAACTTATTTTTGAAAGTGCTAATACATTCGCAAATCTTTACATCATTTGGTATGTTATTGAACATCTGTGCTCCCTCAAATACTTTTTCCCATAATTAGTCCTAGGTTTAGTTAGTTTAAGTTTGATTTTGTTACGAATATTTCTGTTATTTGATAGGATAGTTAAATGCTTTGAACTAGTTCTCAAATTCAAATCATTTTTGTATTACGTTTGTATGGGAAATTCACGCGGTCTCTAAAAGCTAATTACCGTATTCAATTTCCAGTGGGGCTAACCGCTCGTGGCCCTAGCACTAGGGGCAGTAATCGCCGCTAATGGTACGATCGGGTTAATCAGAAACGTGTTTATCATTTGTTGGTGGGGTACCATGGTTTGCACGGTATCGGCCGTTCAGTCTCAAGAAAAAAAGGTGAGTCGGAATACACAGCAGCTTTAAACGTCTGAAATGATTAAAAGGCCAAAAAAACCGAACAGAAGATTATGTGTTCTGATTTTTAGAATGGAATAGAAAGCACATTTATTCAACTGTCACAATACACAAAACACAGCAATAACAAATTATAAACAGAAACAAGTAGGAAATAAAATATACACAAGAAAAAATGAACAGCAAAAATAAGATCGGGCAGAACGGCTCCATGAAGTGTGTACAGCAACAGCGAAACGGCTCCGACTCAGCATGTGTTACAGGACCTCCAGGAGATTCTGCAACGCTGATATTCTGTCGGTACCTATTAGAGAGTGAAGTGTATGGGTGGGTGTTAACAAAACTACATACTATAAATAACTCAAAAGGAAATGAGTTTGAACTATTCAATAAAAATATTAGTGATATGAATATAGTACCTACAATACGAAGATAAATTGATATAATATGTAAAAGTTTAATATAAAAGATAAACTACAAATAAAAATTACGATTATCATAAGACTTTTCATAGGTTTTGATCTTTATCTCGGCCGTGAGCTTTGGACAAACAGAAAATATGAATATGATGGATGGATGCACTACTGGAGCTTGGCGAAATAAGTCACATTTCCGCAATTTAATTCAATTTAAAGTAGTATATATAGTAATTCTGTATTCAGGTAGTATTCGAGAGTCTCCAGTGACTCTTGTTGCAGTTAATCACTGCATCGATCGGCGCCGCCGCAGGCGCTTCGTTCGCGGCCTTAATTACAAACGCAGATGTGCACGGACCCCCGACATTGTGGGCTCTGTCGCCTCCTATACCAAACACAACGGCCCCACACTAGGATACAGAGTCGAAACCAGAAACAGCGACGTCACACCCATAAACACCCAAGATTAGGGGAATCATTTTCTACTTATTGCACAATAAGATACACAGGACAAAAATACATAGGTATTCTAAACTCTAGAAAGAGATCTCTTCCGGCAAACCAGCTATGGATGAGTCAGAGGTAATAAACTCTTTGAATTGGCAGGATTTGATATTTTTGGGAAGAATAATAATCCGATTAAGGATAATTCACAAGTTAAAAACGTGTTTAAGGCGCCTCATGAATAAATTAGGGGTGCTTTTTTCATGTGTATTTTAGGAAATACTAGGCAAATCGTAATCAATTTCTGGTATATGTAATTTGACTGTATAATCTAGGGTTTTCATGAAGGAAAACGTGTTTGGATAAAATTTTCTCGATAGAAAATAAATCCAAAGTCAACCCTTTTTTCCAATATTTTTTCCTTTTTTACCGCAGTCGTAGTAAATATGATCTTTCTATTAATTGTAATATGCGGGGAATTGTTGTAATTAGCGATTTGAAGATTGAAATGTAATTCCCTGGAATAGCTTATTTTTTATGTTTTTTTTTTCCGTTTTGGCGCTTACGTTGATTCAGATTAGGCGCGAGCGCACAATTGCCATCCCACTTATTCCTGTTCCCGAGTTATATTTGCTTCTCACTTCCGCAATCTTCGTTGACCTTGGTTTGTAATTATTCATACCTCGCCTTAATTTAAGCAAAGTCTGTCTCTGCCGCTTCATATGAGAGAAGTTCTTAGAATCAGGCGAAAAATCAACTCATCTCATCTCTTGTTAGAGATAAACTCGCCTTTGTACATTGTTATTCTTTCATGTATTTTCCGTATATCTGTTTTGTGGAGTACAATAAAGAAATTACGAAAATGTGTCAGAATTTCTTTACCATCTCAAAATCTCAAAGGCCATCCTGCGGGCAGATTAGATCAGCATACAATTAATTTTTACGAAGCCCAAACACAATCTTACTCATAAATTACTTCCGTTCCATATTGTTATCTCTTTGTATTGTATAGAATTAACTCGGCAGAAACCAGAGATTATTCTCATTACTCTTTGTGTGTATAGGAAATTACTTATTATGCTGTTAATTGCATACTTCGCCTCAGGCATTGATGTATGAAGTCGGTTTTAATGGCTGCAATATCTGTGGCGTTCTAATGTGTGGTTATTGAATAATTACATCCTAAACGTGAGCGTCTTTTGTAGTAAAGTAAATTGTAACTGGTTCGCCGACAAATCTTATACAACGTGTAAATGAATTAACGCTAAATGAGAAACTACTTTGTTAGGGACATCATTCTGAGCAACTTTCATTAGGAAACCGATTTGATCAGAGCGACTTTATTTTTCACTTCCCGTACATTTTGGCCTGAGTGGGTCAGCTCAGCTGATTTGTATGGAGAAGTGAAAAATAAAGCTGCTCTGATCAAATCGGTTTCATAATGAATGATATCCCCGATAAAGAAGTTTCTCATTTTGCGTTAATTCATTTACACCTTGTATAACAATAGTTCGCCATTGTTCGGTCGTTCGAGCGGTGTGCTTCTGAGAGAAAAGGGGTTAATGTTATAGCACCTGACTTTTTCGGATAGCACAATAGGCAGGTTTCCTGCTAGCTCCGAGAATCCGACTCGCACTTGACCGATTTTATTAAATCTGATAGCGATCTCAAGCGCGTGAAAATTACAGATTTAAATGGCGAAACAGACATTTGTTATATAGGAGAGTTGTCTCAACTCTCAGAACTGAGAGCGGTTTATGAATACAGGCCTTCCACACGCTTGTCGTTAGGTACTTCTTGGAGATAAAATATTGTTTAGCTAAAAAGTGCTCCGTGGTCTAGTGGGTTTCACCTTGCTCCTCACGCAGGAGAAGCAGGTTCGAATCCCGGTGCTGACCATGTACCAATGAGATGATTATTATCGGACACTCCGTGTTTCGGAAGGTCCCGGCTACTATCAATACTTCGTAGTATGTAGTAGTCGTACACCCCCTCCACCAACCCGCACTGAGCCAGCGTGGTGGAGTATGGCTCAATCTTGCTACAAAGTGTACTGCTATCCGGGTATTCAACAGCCTACCTGTAAGTATTAAGACCCTGTCCGGAAATAGGTTCATCGTAAGTCTTAAAGACTACTTATTAACTGTGTCGCCCTATGATTTGGATGAGTTCTTTAATTTTAATTTATGTTTATGACGATTGTTCTAAGTTATCCTTCAACTGTATTTATATATAAGCCATTGATTTATTGTTAAGTGACATTATTTTATCTCGAACCCTGTGACATCTAATTGTATTGTATTGTTAAATTATTTTTATGACATAGTTAGGGTATTTTTGACTAAGTTATGTACTCCCCTGTGATATAATCTGCTACACTCATTGAGTAAAATTACATATTCTATAAAATTACATATTATATCTGCTACACTCATTGAGTAAAATTACATAGGCTGTACGACCATATCGGTACCTAAATTACTGTAATTTATGGCAATAAACGAAATAAAATGAAATGAAATCTTACTCGGATCCGGGTAAGGCCTGTGCCCCTCGGTGGGGACAATAATGGGCTCCATTTACTTACTCTACTTCTATGTCCTAACTCGATGACTCAACAAGCTATTATTTGTTTAGAACGACAGATACTTGACTCAACTTAATACAGTTAAGATAATTATAATTGTTTTACTTTCACTACCGCATATTACGGCTCTGAAATCTGAAAGTATATTGTGTCGACTCGTGCTACCAAGAAAAACGAAACGTTGCGGTTTCACGGTGTCTGATTATACTCGTACAGCATGTTGTCGATTCGGGAAGTAACCATAAACATAAACATTTACATACAGGCACATACATTACTTCTGGCCCCACACTAGGATACCCTGTGTCGTGGGAACCAGAAACAGCGACATCACAAACATGTAAACGTCCAAGACCTGGGGTTTTCTTTTGTTTGGTGGTCAAATTGGGGGTCAGGAGGTCATAATGCAGGAAAACAATCACTTATACCATAATTAAACTATTTCACATTTTTTCACAACTCGGTCGGGACATCAAGGATAGCACATCTAATTATTTAGTTTCTTCAAAATGCTTGGTGTATTCTTGTCATATTTTTCTGCACCTGCACTTTTTTCTACACCCTGTACAGTTTACGTTCCGTTTTACGAGTTGCACTCAATTAGCTTCGTGTTTACGACTGTTCAGTTTATTCTGGACCGCGCCACACACGATTTCGGGACGAGGAAAAAAATGTGGAAAATTAAGACTTCCATCAGTTTTAATCCGGAGTAAGATGAGCGAAAAATATAATGTTGTGTGTAACTTATGCACTGACCCGAAAGACCTCGTTCTTCCAAAAGCTACCAACTGCAGTCTTCCAACGACCTATTGGCACTTGAGTGACCAGGGGGGATCTAGTTCTACACAACTTCACTCAACGGACCTGTCATAGTGGCTTACTTCCACCTGTCACCACGTGCCAAAGATCTTTCGATAGTTTTATGTTTTATACAGTTTAGATATGTCACCGTAAAATTGTGAAACCCGCGAGAAAACAATATAACGGTTTTAAATCCGTTAGATTGTAATCTGCCGATGAATTTTGAACTTCTTACGCGAAGCCTTCGTGTTAGTTTGACTTGTATATACAAAAAAAGCATAAGTGCTTTGTCGATCTTGTTTACAATTTATCAACAGATACCATCTATCAATTTATCATCGGTTCTTTTTCGTTAGATGTAATTTCGCGGTTTTTAGGGTTCCCTACCCGAAGGGTGCCAAACGGGACCCTATTACTGAGACTTCGCTGTCCGTCTGTCTGTCTGTCACCAGGCTATATCTCACAGTCGTGGTAGCTAGACAGTTGAAATTTTCACAGATGATGTACTTCTGTTGCCGCTATAACAACAAATCCTAAAAAACAATAAGATATTTAAGCAGTTTGAAAAAAGTTCATCCAATTTCCATTATTTAGAAGTCAAGTATACCTACCTACATAAAAACTAACCAAATGTACTCTATTTTAATAATAAAAAAAATAATAAAATTTCTTTATTGCACACAAAAAGTTACATAGGACAGTAAAAAACATAGAAAACGTGTACAAAGGCGAGCTTATCTCTAATAAGAGATCTCTTCCAGCAAACCAAATAGGGATGAGACAGGTGGATTGCTGAGCAGGAGTAGACCCATGTGTACAATACATATAATTATTACTTACAAATCAATAGACTACATAAACTAGTGCATACTTATATTCACTATTTGTTCCAGGTACGGCAATAACAGCCCACTATTCTTATCAGTAAGTCAATGGGGTATCTGCAAAATTTCAGAAACTACTACAACTATCTACCAACATCACTTATGTCGCTCTAACCTGGTGGTAATAAGGTCTTTGTTAGATACAAATTGTTCAATTTGCTTTACAAAATATCCTGTATTCCAAAGAGGTTCTATTCCGGTTGAATACAGAGTAATAAAATATTCTTATCTGTGTTGTGCAGTCGACTGTTTTACGAAGGAGGTTTAGGTACGAGGTATACGACAACCTTTTTGGATGTGGTATTTAATTTAATTAGCTGACCGCGCTGACCGTATTTTGGGGTACGATTAGGTACGTACATTATGAACGACTTTCCCCAAGAAACATAAGTTGCAAACACAAATGAATTTTTTTGGTCTCCCAAATGAACTTGAAATCATTTGCAACTTAGTACATATGTATTATGTTTCTTGAGTAAAGTTGTTCTTAATTATCTTGTTGTCAGTGGGTAATTTTATAATATTAACATTTCAATTGTTATCTGCCCATACAGGCCACTCTCACTGACGATTGGTTAAGGTTACTATGATTTATCAAAATGATTAGTTTATGGTCAGCTGATTAATATCACCCACCCATCATAGTAAATCTGATAAGAATTAAATCAGCTCATGTTTTACGAGATTTTTAACATTCACTGAATAAACTTTGCTTTCCTGATTTCTGAAAACATTTCAGCCAAAGATCAGATAAATAGTTACTTCGTTAGTTTAGTTTACACTTTCTAGTTTATCATATTTGCCAACAGGAACATAAATAAACCGCTTCTGACTTTCGCTTTGCCAGTCCACAAGTGTTCACCTCCGAAATCCCGGATTACCGGAGCAATCCGGACACAGACAAAGGACTCAAACACAACACACCCGGTTATCCGGTGAACAAAACACCCCATCTTTATTACCCTTTATTACCCCTCTCATTGGCAATATGGCGAAGATAGATAATGAGGCAGTATTTTTGAATTTGTATAGCAAGACATGTTGTCTTTATTCACAGCTTTAGACAGAAGAAGACCGTTTTCAACCCCCAGCGATAAACCCGATAAACAAAGAGGGGTCTGTTATACGTTTCAAGCATCTGTCTGTATGTGTGTGTTTATCTGTCTGTGGCACTTTAGCTCTCAAAAGATTAACGGATTTTAAATCGGTTTTCTGAAAAAGGTAATTACGATTCCCTGCGAGACTAGTGGGTATCTTACGTGTAAACGCCACTCGCAAAATGTAAGCCCATATTTTAGCTAAGCAAATCTATTGAATCCGTTACCAAATAAAATCTAAAATCACAACATCTCTATACTAGTCTAGCACTAGTCCAATCAGAAACCAATGCTCAAGAACACCCACAACAAGCAATAAAGACATCAAAACCGGACATTATAAAGAATGACCGATCGTTAGAAGGTCACGCTTCGCGCCGGGCGACGGTGAAAGTGTCAGAATTGTGAGTTGTGCTGCAACATAACAACTCTATTGTCCGTGTTGCAATGGAGATGGATGGCTGTACCGATTCCAATTGATGTTATTAACATTATCTGTGTATTCACAGTTATATGTTGCGCTTTATGTTGTTTTCCGTTATAGTGCAGGTGCGGTCAATGCCTAGTTACAATAAAAAAACATAGCGTCACGCTTTTTTCCCATACGGGGTGGCAGCAGCACAATTGTGCCCACTTTTACCCAGTTTTTCAATGCATACCTAATAGTATATTTTTTAATATTTGGATTTTCATATTCATTCATATTCTTTATTGCACTGTAACTTAATATTAAAACCTAAATAACATTTAGTGCGCAAAGGTGAGCTTATATATCTAAAGAGAGATTTCTACCAGCAAACCTAGGCAGGACAAAATTCACATTAGTGCACAAAATTCGTCATTTCAGTTTATCTACTAACGCGTTATATTGTATGAATTCCGGTACAGTTTACAATTTATCGACAGATTACAATCTAACTGATTTAAAACCGTTAGATGTCGTCTCGGCGGGTTTCACAAATTTACGGTGAGATATATAGATTTAATAGGGTATAAATATCGTATTAAGCTACGTCGCAAATAAAACAGTGATTCTGCTAAAACATGCTTATGCTGTGCGGATCGCTTTCATAGACACAGACAGCGTGTTTAGTGCCGGTGTTAATTTTTAAAAGGGCATCTCGACTGGTAATATGGTAATTGACACCTACGCGGGACAGTCGCGAAGAAAAACGAAGTAGGAAATGTAAACAAATATCAAATAAGTATCGTAAACATACACTTGCTTATTTCTCTTTCTCTACACCTAGAAAGTTAAATTTCAATTCCTGTCAAATTTATATTTGGAAGCATGTTTGCCTAATGTTTGATCAATCAGAGCGCAATTATTGGTGACGGTAGGTGGAGCTACTGGTTCATACATTATTTCTGGCCCCACACTGGGATACCCTGTGTCGTGGGAATCATAAACAGCGACATCACAAACTTGAAAACGGTTTTTTTTCTCTATCCCTACCCGGGAATCGAACCCGGGACCTCCCGCATGGTAGGCAGTGCCGGCCAGTGCCACAACCGCTGCGCCACAGAGGTCGTAATAAACAAGTGAACATTCAAGACTCGGGGTTGTTTCTTCCTTCTTTCGCTTTTTAACCGACTTCCCAAAGGAGGAGGTTTACAATTCGTCCGGATGTTTTTTTTTTTTATGTCTGCACTCCGATAGCGCCTAAACGGATGGACCGATTTGGATAATTATTTTTTTGTTTGAAAGGGTTTACCTTCCCATTCGAGGGAACTCTTCAAATATTATAGGCAGACCTATAGTGATTTTTATGTTTTTCATAATAATTCGTGCAAATGCACATGGTAAGCATAATATTGTGATGCGGAACTGCTGATGAAGACCACATATGGCCACCAGATCTGCTCAATACTAGGTACAAATACAATGCGTGGCTGACGGGCAGGCAACGCATAGCCTAAACCGGTGGACCTAGAGCCATGAAACATTGTACAGAGGTTCCTTAGTAGCGTGGGTTAGCACTGATATGGGATTTGACAAAATTAATTCCCCAAGGGGGGGGGGGGGGATAAGGGGTTACAGTTTGTATTAAACTCAATCTAATCAAATAGGGTTTGTGGAAGTCGGTTTTTTCTAAAGTTTACTTTTTGTTTCAATTATTCTTCCCCTATCTGACTTTTCTTAACAAATGTACAAAGCGGTGTGTGGACACTCCAGCGAATGCAGTTAAATTACAAGACTTTCGATGAAGTAAGATAGTAAGGTAATACACCATTAGTTATTATTACAACATGTACGTTATTAAGTATTTTAATTTATTAGCAATCGCGTAAGGCACACACAGGAAGTGTTTAAACTTTTTGTATAGGTAGTCTCTGCCTACCCCAGTTTCGAGAAAAGGCGTGAGCATATAGGAATATGTATCGGTTCATCTTTGGGCTGCTGAGGAAAATCAGGAATCGGTCTAGTAGTAAGGTCACTACATGAAAATATCTGAAAAGTATAATGTCTTACTTAACGTACCTATTAACGGTAAACAAAATCACGTGTTGTTTCCATTCTGTGACTGTGGGCTGACTGATGGGTCTAATATTCGTCTAAGTATGTTGTGGTATATGTGTGGACTTAACAGCCAGAACAGAACACAGATGTTGTAGGCTCGTCTTCGTGTTTTTAGACGACATTCGCAACGCGAGCAGAGAGGATTGAGTAAGGTCTTGAAATCGTTTATAGGGTTCTGTACCCGAAGGGTGCCAAACGGGTCCCTATTACTGAGACTTCGCTGTCTGTCTATTGTATTGTATTGTATTTATTTATTCATAAATTATTATTTTACATGTCATTTTGTATTTAAATATGTGTACTTATTTAAAAGTGCTTAAGTAAATTGTATATTACAAACTATAATTTACCTATGTATGTATCATGTGAATAGATTCTAAACACATTTGAATTTGATTAATTTCATGTTAATATGGTATTTAATAAATTTCATAGTAATAAATAGTCTGATCGAGTGAGTCACGTCCGAAAGAAGTCATCAATACTATAGTAGGCTTCCATCGTAAGCTGGGCTTTAAGTTAAGCAGTCTGTCTGTCACCAGGCTGTATCTCATGAACCGTGGTAGCTAGACAGTTGAAATTTTCACAGATGATGTATTTCTGTTGCCGCTATAACAACAAATACTAAAAATCAAAAGAAATTTAATATTAAGGGGGGCTCCCATACAACAAACGTGATTTTTTTTGCTCATTTTTGCTCGATATTGATAATGATAGCAGGTAGACGCTAAAAATGTTTACAATATATTGAGTATATTATTTACTTAAAAAATAAATAATTAAATTAAAATTAAATTAATATTTAGGGGGGCTACCATACAATTTTTTTTGCGGTTTTTTATAGATAATGGTACGGAACCCTTCGTGCGTAAGTCCGACTCGCACTTGGCCGGTTACTATATAAGTTTTTAACTTTGTGAATTATTATAGGACGGGTCTTGAAGGGTTAGACTCCTCCGGGCCAGTTGTGGAATGCCCATCCCCTGTAGCATCAGAAACTGTGTCATAGGAACCAGGAGCAGCGACATCACAAGCTATTTCAAGACATTGGGGTTTCCTTTCCTTCGTCGTCCCCGGGATTCGAACCCAGGACCTCAAGCATAGCCACAACCGCAATGCCACAGAGGCAATCAAACTCAAATCAATTCAAATACTGAAACAATTCCCCCAACCAGCTAACGGTACGGTCGCGCTCACAACGCGAACTGTAAATCTGGCGTGCGTTTGTTGCGGCTGCAGGGGGGGGGGAGGAGTCCGGAACTGCGCGTGGGCCGGTGCCGGTACAGTCGAGGTGACAAGTGAATAATAAAGTTTGTCATCAATTCAAAGAAATTCACCATCTAAACTGGATAAATAAGTCATCCTAATTATGATAACATCGTGAAAAGACTTTCATATCTCCAGCACCCGTAGCATGACGAGCGGGGGGGGGACGTTTTGTCGCGGAAGGTGAGGGGCTGATGCCCGATTTCACCGACAGTTAGGAGATACTTAGCTCTTTTTCATAACTGTCTAGCGATCGTTTCGGAGGCCGGCCTCTTAAATTTAGGGGATTTGTAGTCTAGATGACCCTTAAACTTAGGTCAAAGCAAATCAACCTTAAAAAAAATAAAGTAAGAGACTGTAAAGCGCGTGCTCTGTCCTTCACAACGGTTTCCGTTGCGACCCCGCGCATGGGGTAGCATGCTGCGGATGCTGGAGTTTGTATGGTAACCGCTCTTTGCGTATCAGGAGGCCCAAGCTCTAAGTTAATGAAATATCAGTTTTGTCAGCGACAGTACCGGCGCAGGCGCGCAGGTGAGGTTTACGAGCTCGTAAACTGTGACGCGGCGCAGAAATAGAATTAGGAACCTGCATCGCCACCAGCTGATAGTACAGTATAGACTCGTGAGGTTGCGCGGTCGAACGGGAACTCAAACTCAATTTCTTTTGTTACAAAATATACAATACCTAATATTTTTTTGTCTCTTCTCTACGTTTAACCACTTTGGGAGCAGAAGGGCAAAGAAACTAACACAGTTTTTTTTTGGTCACTTATCTAAACAGATCAGGGTTGGCTTAATTAATTTCAATTCAATTCAATTTGTTTATTTCAGGCATAGACCCATAGACAACATTTACATTATGAGCACAAAAAAAAATTGCATTATTATCAATTTATATGTAGGAATGAAAATAATCTTAGCAGCGAGTTCTGTTTTGAGTTAGATTAACTCCATGCATTCCTATCATTGACGTAGTCTTGTATTTTTCAGAATCCCTATGTGCAGTAGATACAGGGACTTCGATAACAGATATACAGAGTTACAGACATAAAAACTGTGCGTCACGCTTTTCCTCAATCAATGTAATTATTCTAACCTATTTTAATTTTGACATTTTATTTTATATTGGACATTGTAGTCTGGCAATGAACAATTTATTTACCCCGACAACAAAGAGGAGGTGTTAGTTATAAGTTTGAAGCGTCCGTCTGTCAGTCTATCTGTATGTCTGTCCGTGGCATTCTAGAGGTCCAACGGGTGGACGGATTTTGATGTGGTTTTCTGTAATTCTTAGTAGAACTGCAATGGTTCCTAAATATGTGTTGTGAAAATTGTTTCAGCCGTGCGCAAGATATCTGTGTAGCAAGTAATAGGGGTCAAACGGTCAAACAGATGGATGGATTTTGAAACGTGGAAAAGCGGAAAAATGCTTGAATAATATAAATGGAGTTTCGAATATCTGGGTAACTAAACCCACCAAGGATTGTAAATAAATTTTAATTGATTGTGCGTGTGCGTGACTGTACTTACAGTACAGCATGCAATTAAGACACATTGTGTACGATAATGTGCTCGTTGCATGTGACTGTACGAGTAGGTTCACAGCTCACTGGTCAATCACCTGCCATTTGTGTGTGTCGCGATTTCGATATCATCGAAATACAATTACTTCTTCATACACAAGTATTTATCTGTGTTTCGGATGACATGTTAGCTGTCCCAGCTACTATCGCTAAAACCCCTACACCAACCTGAAAATTAGCAACTGGATTTGTGGTGGTTGAAATTTTCACAACTTATAAAATAAATACGATAAAATAAAGTATATAATGGCGTAAACTGCAGCGCGACACTTACGTCCGCGCAAAAAGTGTGAAAACTGCCAAAAAGTGTGTGTTTTTGCAAATTACACAAAAACCGCTGATGATTTCTAAAATGTTAAACACTTTTTTAGATATTTTGATTTCCAATTTATACACATAAGAACCAAGTTCCTTTTTAGAACTCCTGGAATAACTCGTTTTAGGTAAAAAATAACTATTAGATTATTATTTTTTCATATTATAGTTTCCAATTATTGGCATTATGATGTTTTTAAACACAATTTTTTTAAAAAGACTTTAACTGTCTACATTTACTTTACTTACAGGTATATAGGTATTTTAAATTGATTTAACCTTGATCTACGTCAACATCTTAAATTCATAGGAACCTTATGAAATATAGAATGATTACAATACACTCGTATGCGGTTGTTCTCGCCGTTGTTGTTGTCAGACAGATTCTAACTCGACTACATACCGGTGCGAGTAAATTGCCACGGAAATAACTTGGATTTATGATCCATTCCGTGCACTGTTTTTGTGTGAGTAACTCACATGTTTAGGGAAAAAGGTAATAAAAATTATGAAACTATGTATGTGATCCCTTTTTATCAGTGTTGCAGTGCATTAAGGTTTTTGTCCCAATACTCTATCCATGCTTAGAAGCAACTTGATAGCTAACCTAAAACTTCATAAAATTCGCTTTTTAAACACTAGTGATGTTACCAAAACAATCGGAAAAAATCGAAATTGTTTATTCAGTTGAGCTAACAGAAGAGCTGTCATCGTCATCACTGCTATCGCCGCACTTAGAGATATAATTAGTTCATTTTCAACTATATTGTCTATTCTAATGTCTCTTTGCAAATTATTTCCCGATTCACAAATGTTTAAAGGGTGTATCAATTCTTTTGATTAACCCTTTCGTCGACACATCTTATCTATCTATTGTTCTCCATTGTTCGTTTGTTCGACCGGTGTGCTTCTGAGAGTGAACCAGTTAATCGATTTTTATGAGCAATATCCCCTCACTAACAGGCTAAGATTGACATCTGTCAAGTTGTCTGTTATATTAGAAACACTATATTGAGTGTTTCGTACAGCTTTTCAGCGATCTTTTGGCGCGCAGTGACAGGTAGAACTAAACGCCGAAAGGTCTGGCCGAAAAGGAAAAAAATATACACTAAAATTAGGGGAAATTAAGTTCTCATCCCCTTGCAACAGACATTAATTGACGTCTTGGTACCCACTGTCAAAGTCAAAGGACTCTTTTGTCCAGAAACGACTGGGCGTGATACAGAGTGCCACCAACTTAGCTGCTCAGTTGATAGCGATCGCTAGTGTCATAGTTTGCATAATAGTGGACATAGTGTAGTATGTATTCTCTTTGATGGCGGATGACAAGTCCGTAGTATCAATTTTTCCCACCTGAACGGTTATGTTGGTGGCTCTTTATTAATCTGTGGTAGAGCCTGGCACCACCCTGTAAACTATTAATCTGTGGTAGAGCCTGGCAATACCCTGTAAACTATTAATCTGTGGTAGAGCCTGGCACCACCCTGTAAACTATTAATCTGTGGTAGACCCTGGCACCACCCTGTAAACTATTAATCTGTGGTAGAGCCTGGCAACACCCTGTAAACTATTAATCTGTGGTAGACCCTGGCACCACCCTGTAAACTATTAATCTGTGGTAGAGCCTGGCACCACCCTGTAAACTATTCATTCAGTAAAATATCGTCGCTGAGACAACTCTCAGAGCTAAGAGCGGTTCTTTATTACAGCCGAATAATTAAACGAATCGCCAACAAATTAACCCTATTCTGTCCAACTCTACATTGCTACCTCACCCACAAATATTTTGTCTAAAACCTTGTAACGCCTTTCCCACACTTACTCTACTTTCCGAAAGTTCGTCGCGCCACTAACTCCTCAATTGAGACAAATAGTCGACGGCCACAAAAATACAAACATTCAGGTGAAAACATTCAGTTGCTTACAAGTTAAAGAGCTTACAAATCTTGTGGGGAGCTTGTCCCCTGAGCACTCGGACAGTCGACGTAGAAAGCTTCTTGTCAGCGGTTGATATATTATTGTAGTAGGTTTTGGCTGGAGTCCAACAAATGATTGGTTAGTAAGTGTCAGTTACTATGAAGAGTGATCCCTAATGTTATGCAAGCGACTAGAGTTCATACGTTATTCAAACTGAAATAAATGAAGAAAAAAAAACACATAATTCGAAGACTTAATCGGAAATCGACGTGAAATGGAGTTGATTAATTTCATAATTTCTTTATTGCACACAAAAAAAAGTTAACAAAGCACGGTAGGTAATATAAAGTGTACAATGGCGAGCTTATCTCTAAAAAGAGATCTCTTCCAGCAAACCAAGTTTCGATGAGAGAGGTTGATAGCTGTAGAGATCCGAATATAGAATGCGCGAGAATTGACCGCCTGATATCAGGATTCACTCCGCCAACAACCAACTTCTCAGTCGACATTACCGCTCCCTGTGTACGTAAACAGCAACTTGGTGGCTTTAGAATGAATAAAACATGCTGCAATTGAACAGCGTATTTGGAAGAAGCTGTTTGTTCCAAGTTCACTGGAACAACAGTGAGGTTCGCTTGAACTTTTGTTCTGATAAAAAGAAACTTTTTGTTTCGGTTGGGCTAGCCAACTCGGGACCGACAAAGAAACACCCACTGAGCTCCGTGGTCTAATGGTTACTCGCTCGCTTCTCTTCTCACGCTGGAGTTGCGGGTTCGAATCCGATTCTGACAATGGACCATTAAGATAAGTAGCACATTTTAAGGGCGTTCGATGATGGGAATCATCGTGTGGAAACCTAAAATTTACATGGCTAATTAGGATAGCCCCCTCTGCCCCCCCATAGGTATAGAAAAAGGCATGACGCTATCTTATTCTGAAAAAGGCATGACGCTATCTTATTCTGAAAAAGGCATGTCGCTATCTTATTCTGAAAAAGGCATGACGCTATCTTATTCTGAAATAGGCATGACGCTATCTTATTCTGAAAAAGGCATGACGCTATCTTATTCTGAAAAAGGCATGACGCTATCTTATTCTGAAAAAGGCATGACGCAATCTTATTCTGAAAAAGGCATGACGCTATCTTATTCTGAAAAAGGCATGACGCTATCTTTTTCTGAAAAATGCATGACGCTATCTTATTCTGAAAAAGGCATGACGCTTTACGTTTCTAGAGCAGTCCCCTGAATGTCTAACCACAGATACTACTATAATAATCTAACTAAAACTTACAAAACACCTTACTGGTGCATGAAAACACCTTGCATGCCACAAATTGGCTGAATGTGCCGCTCTATAATTATTCTTACTAAGACCTAAGACTGTACCACAACAACGGAAATAAATTATTTCATTTCATTTCATTTCATTTCATTTCATGATTTTGTACATGAGACATGTTACACATGTACCATCTTATTAATATAATAAAAACACTCTAGTCTGTTGTTAATACTTCCTTACTCTCAAGTTACTCTCAGGTTGAACTCAGAGTAAGATACTTTTACTCCGGGTGTAGAGTCAGATAAGTGCTACTTATTCCTTACACCACGTTAAACAATATTGAAATTCGTTAATACTGGCCTTGGAGTCGAGTTACTACTGTTTTAGTCTGCGTTTTAGGGCACCGTACCCGAAGGGTGCCAAACGAGACCCTATACTTAGCCCACGCTGTCCGTCTGTCCGTCTGTCCGTCACCGGGTCCTACAACACGAACCGTAATAGCTAGAAAGTTGAAAATTTCACAGAATGTGGATATCTGTTGCCGCAACAACAACAAATATACTGAAATACGAGAGATATTACTATATTAAAGGGGGTCCCCATACAAGAGACTTGTTTTGATACACCCACGCATTTCAATATGATGGTATATTTCGCGATAACCTACGTCGTTGAGGTAGCTCAGCGGGTATGATGTAGGCTCACAATCCGTAGGTCGTGAGTTCGTTAAGTAATTCGTGAGTTAAGTAATTTAATATAATCCATATATAGTTGTTTATATAAAACGTTAATAAAGACTTTTGAAAATTAAATCAAATCAATCCGTAGGTCGTGAGTTCAAATCCTCGTGAGGGCATAAACTTTTTTTTTGTATGTTTTGTTTTTGTTTTAATGTTTTATACGATTGTACGGTAGAGCTCGTCTAAGCTGAAATGACGCGCCCCACTCCTTGGTTTTGTATTTACTTGTCATACAAAACCAAGGAGTGGGGCGCGTCATTTCAGGTTAGACGAGCTCTACCCTCCTCCGTGTGCGATTCCGACCCGCACTTGACCGATTCTTAATAAGACGATTCGCTTCACAATTGCACCACAACCGCACCTCAGCAGGCATGCATCGATTCACAAAGCGAGCACACAGCACAAGATTATCTCGCGGATACATATTGCATGAGGTTGCTCCTTGCGGAATGAGTGCAATGCTTTTTGGAGGCAATCAGAGAAGCTGTGTCCGTGGGGACGTTTCTTCGATTCATTTGGCGTCCTCGTTAACGAATATGTAACGGACGTGATGTGATATCGCGTAGAAAATCGAAGTAGGAAAATGCAATCGAAAATTAAGTTTAATGTATTTGGGATTAGTTTGCATTTCCTGCTTTCTCATCATCATCGTCATATTCTTGTTTCAGTAGATCTATTAGAACCCCTGTCAAATTATTGTTTTGGAGCATTTTTGAAGAATATTTGCTTACTTTTGGACCAGTCTGAGGCATCAGAGAACGACATCGATCGACGAACGAGAAGAACATCATCTTTGGTGTTGTAACATAAAGAAAGGCATCGAGATACGTCAATAAACACAGAATGGAGCTACTGAAGTCAAAGATATTTTTAGAGGCGTATTTACTATTCTAAAATTATTCGTTAATTTTGGATAAGAAGAGGTGAAGATAAAGATACTTTCGTATATTCAAAATGTTCATTCATTTGGTTGGACATAAATTATACATGAAATTAAACAGATCCATGATGAGATCAGAGATTTGGCATCACATGACCAACATCACCTATTTTTGCGAATCCGTCTATTTAGTGTCTTCGATAGAAAACGTCCTTTCTAAATATTTTCATTATTTAGGCACCCATTATTTAGGCACCCGTTATTTAGGCACCCGTTACTTTCCCCAACTCCTCTTCATCAAGTCACATCAAAACGAATCGTCACACAATCAAAAGCAGTTACCAGTTCATCAAACGTGATTAGTCACTTAATTAAACCATTATCCCAAGAACTGTTATTGCGATAGACAGTCCCTGGCTTGTGTCCAAGATGGCTAGTGCATCTCGAGCAGACCTAGTTGGCACGTGTGTTCGCCGGGGGATTACAAGATTTACTATCTAGTTGTGTGTGGTTATGTAATCTGTGGTATTTGTGCAATTTTCTTAGGTCTGAATCTAGATTTGATGAAGTTTTTGTTCAGTCTGAAATTGTAAGACACAAGACAGTCTAATAGTCAAGTTCGCGACGTAAGTCATTTTATTTCAGAAACAATTTCGAGCTATGGTCTATCCATACTCCCTTCACAAGAAATATTAGTTTGTTTTGTAAGTTTATAAAATTGTACAAGAAAGGATGAACGCAGTAACTTTTGACCCCATGATAACTCATAATCACCTACACACACAAAGTTGTGACAATACTACATGGCCCTAATGTAGGAAAAGTCCATTCAAAATTAAGACTCTCTACAATTTTCTGTTTCCCAGAAAACATTTAAAGTTAAATTCTTTTACGGCAGGCGTTACGAGCTGATTTGTCAGTCAAAGTCAATTTCGATAAGGTGTGATTTAATCTACCCGAACCGGAAAGCAATCGGGACTTCAGCAGAAACCAATTGGTGGATTTTGTTTAGCTTCGCCGATGGGTTTTCTCCTGTACATCGTAATTGGTAATTTCTTTATTGTACTACACAAGAACGACACACAGAAAACTTATAATAGATTGACAATGTACAAAGGCGAGCGTATCTCTAACAAGAGATTACATACAAGAGATTACGTATTCTTATCGTAAAATATATTAATTATTAATTTGTAAGATTGAGCGTGTAATTTAAGTGGTAGGTAGTTTAGTTTAGTTTTAATCCCTAATTCAAAATCATTTGTTTATCTTGATAACCTTTGGCAGGTACTATGCCTCTGGCAAGCACATAGGAAATGTTCATTTTGGTTGTGAAAAACTTGCACACAAATATTTTGTGTGCAAGGTTTGCCTGGCCCCCGATTCTCGCGCTATCGAGATCATCTCCCCAGTCGAGATATCGGTTTTGATAGCCTAAATCCGTCGAAAACGATCTCGATTTATATTTACTTCGATCGAAAACGGGTCGAGATATCTCGGTTGGTCGAAAGGCCAGTCGTAAGAATAGCTTTTTCTTGTTTTTGATAGATTTCGGTATCTCAAAATCGATATTTTGACCATGGACATGATCTCGCTAGCGCCAGAATTGCTCCCCAGTACTAGAAAGTCTCCTAATAATATTCTGGGAATAAACTTAAGTCCTTGGTCTCTCGCACCCGTACTGAGCCAGCGTGGTGGAGTATGGCTCAATCTTACTCGGATCCGGGTAAAGGCCTGTGGCCCTCGGTGGGGACATTAATGGGTTACAATTACCATTTCCTTGGTCTCTCCCTACTCCTATTCTGGGAAAAGTGTGGGAGCATATAATTTTTGTAAAGTGTTTGTCTGCTAACTTACTGAATGGTTCATTCAATTCAAGTTTAAGCTACAATTTAAGCTATCAAAAGTGTTTCGTTCGCTTTAAATGTCTTTTATCGTCAATTTACGATTTATTCCGCCGCAGATGACTATATAAAGATGACTATATAAAATTGTGATGCGATGTCTATCCGTTTGACTGCACTTATTTTATTTTACCGCTTTCTTTTATTATAAAAGAACAGTCGTAATTTCGTAAATGAATATTCCTTTAAATTGTGTATTAGAATAGACCTAAATGGTGTCTAAATTGGATACGATCGGGTTCCGTACGATACGATAGAATCAGACGCGGAAAAAGGCGTATTTCAGGTATGCTGACTATTTATTTGCTAACCTTAAAATCAACATTTTTACTACTAGCTTTTACTACTATTTTAATTATACAGGGTGTAACAGAAGGGTGTAGTCATATTTTAGGGGGTCGTTAGGACGACCATGCTGAGCAACTTTTACCATGAAACCGATTTGATCAAAGCAACTTTTTTTTATATGTCCGTGTTTATTCTATTTACGACAAAAGATCAGGCGACCCGAAAGATAGCTGACTTTATAGGGTCCCCTTTCCATCGCAGAACCCTTAAGGATTTCAGACCAGACTAAAAAGGAAATGCTACGGAATCGTCTGTATTGTCTCCCTACAGACTGCAATCAGTGCTCGCTCCACGATTGAGTTCTAACGAAGTCTATATAGTGTACATTATCTGACTGCGAAAGTAGAAAAGTACTTTATACCTTGCGCCGGATAACATGGCAATAGAGGTCATTGACCCGCTAAGAAAATGTATGCGATTTGACGTGTGCCTGTGCCGTCGCAGCGTCGGTGGCGGCAATCATCAAACCCCTCTATCAATCCGCACGGAGTATAGTATGTCTCAATCTTACTCGTATCCGTGTACAGGCCGTCTCCTCGGTGGGGACTTTTGTTAGGACTGAAAATATTGAAAACTCTGGCTAAACGTGGCATATCTAGCAACTATGGCTCTGTCACTCCATAGCTCCGTACGCTAAATACGAAACAATATAATAACATCGGATGCTTAACTGCTTACTCAAATTTTGATTCACTCTCAAAGCCATGTGTCTCGTCCATCTGTTTTGCATTCAGCCAAAGGTCCACAAAAGGAAACACACAGGTAATTGTGACAGGCAGAGTAAATATATTTGTACAGAAATTGCCCAGACATAGAGCAATGAATCATAGCAGAGCAGAAAGCAGAGAGAGGCAGCCACCTCGACTTGAATTTATACCTCAGAACAATAAAGATCTGGAACAGCCATCCGCATCGCATGTTACCCATACTACGTACCCAGTTTAGGGGGAGTTCTTCTAATTCCCACACTGGTACAAAATACCAGTCTGTCGCATAGGTACGACAGACTGGTATTACGGAGGGGGAATGATTATTTGGGTGTATGTGTGCATAACAGATCAATAATGTTGCTCATGTCAAGACCTTGACACAGTCACAGGATCAATTATGGTATTTCCTATGATTAATTATGTTCATTCCTTTATTTAATTTTTACAGCTCCATATTTCGTACTAATAGGCATTTTATGTATGGGTTTTGAGTTGTCGCTAGCTAGTGAAACTTAGAGTGTATTTATCTGAGCCCGCGTTACCTCGTCCCCAGCAACAAATGACAGACTTTTGTGCAGAAGATTTTATTCCTAAGGGCGGTTCCACTTTTGGTTCTTTGGGTATTCAGCCAGCTTCCCACATAAATAAATTGCTCTAGTCTGTATCTCATACGTCTTGCAATCCCGGTTGCTAAGAGAAAATAATAGTTTTAATGTTTGTGTACAATCTGCGGAGATAGTATTGCGCTTATTTTCGCCATTATAATTTAGGTGTTAAAAATCACGTGTTTTAGTGAAATTGTTGCCAATTGTACTTTAATTTTACTGTGAAATATTACCAGATTTATTTTTATTTCTTACCATATTTTTAACATAGAAGTCAGAAACGTAATGAAATCCAACTTCGAAGCGATATTTCTTCTAAACTTTCAAAATGCTGTTTTTTTTTGTTATGAACCGTATGTGGCTGCATGTAAACATTTATGTTTGATTCCATACCGAAAAAAAAAGTTCCGTACCTCAAATCAAATCAAATCAAAATTTTATTGCACCATAATGTATAAATATAACAGTCTCTATTATGGACCCTTTTCGGGTAATGCAAAAATACAATTATCTAATGGAATGTATTAAATCTTATCTAATAACAATATATTTAAATATCTACTTATTGGTATATCTAGGTTTACAATTTATTGAAGATAATCCTCAATTGTTTACGGGCACATATTAATTTTTATATGTAGTTGTCAAAGGTTCTTTTCAGCGTCACGTTAACTCAAATCAAATCAAAATGTGTTTATTTTCTGTAGATATTTACAAATATACTTAGAACACGTCATTTTTTTGCCTCTTCTCTGCCTCTTAGTTCGTAGATCTACAATTTCATAACCAATACATTACGTCACTTTACAATCAAAGTATTTTAATCTATTTGCGTTACAATTATGTATTTCACCATCGCTGCCGATCCGTAAGCACTTCTATCATACACCCTGTCAACACCGTGAAATACTTATGATGAAAATGAAAACAAGTGCGACTCACAATCACGTACTGAGGGTTCCGCACAATATATATTTTATAAACTGGCCAAACGCTTATCTAGTTCGTGAAATGCAGGTCTACACGTGCAGAAAGCATCCCACCCACCTAAAGTCTAAAGGTTCTTCTGGTATTTTTTCTTAGGTTATACTTTATAAGAAAGACAAAAAATTGAAAATGTCCGGCCGTTTGCCGGCCGATTAAGAAGAAATAAATAAACATGAAAAATAAACATTTACAGTACCTATATTATGCACATATATTGCTTCTGGCCTCACACTAGGATATCCTGTGTCGCGTGAAAGAGGAACATCGACATTACAAACATGTAAACATCCAAGACCTGGATTTTTTTCCAGCCTCGACCGCAAAGCTCAGGTCACCAAATAATTTGAACAATTAGATGAATATCTAATTATTATAACGAGCCTCTTTGCTTGCGGAACCCTAAAATTTCTAATAGTTTTAACAGATGGCGAATGAAAAATGGGAGCTTCTTTCTTTGTGCTCAAACACAGTATACTATTTGATGTAGAGTTATAGTTTTCAGTGAGGATTCCCTTTGTTGTTGTACGTGGGCTGTAGCGATGTAGGGTTTCTATGACATGTGGATTGATATATCATTTGCAATGGAAACTTTCAGTGTCAGTGGATAAAATGGTCCAAAGATTTAAATATACCATTGCTTCATTACCTTCATTTTATAATTTTGATAGTAATGAAATTTTTGTGTTACTCCACACATCATTTCTTAGTTTATTTTTTTTATTTAGTTTTTACTTTACTTAAATACAAATACACTGTCCACAAATAAAAAAGATGCTGTCAAAACACCCAGTAGGATATTCTACATGTTTTAAAATAAGATGTTTATATTAAGAAACGCAATGTATTATATCTGTTGTGTTTTGCAATAAATAAAAATAAATAAAATAAATAAACATCACATCCTGACTCCCCTAAGCAGTAAGCCCTAAAAATAAAGTTGCTCTGATCATGTCGGTCTCATAGTGAAAGTTGTTCAAAATGATGTCCCTAATAACACTCTTTTGGCTTGTACACCCCTTTCTGTATTACACCCTGTAGATTGCCATTTGTTCCGATCTTGGGTAAATGTCCATTCTACAGTAAGTATCTTACCCCATAGATGACACGTGACCTTTATTGCCCTCCGGATCATCCACTAAAACTAACCCCTTCTCCCCCTTGCCCTCCCCCCCCCCTCCCCTTCCCGCACCCATCAAATTAAGGAATTCAGACCAAATAATTCGTGTAGTTTTGATAATTGGCAGAGTTATTCTTTGAGGTGTCCAGATGAACATACTAAAAGTCCCCGAGGGTGGGGGGTGAGCCGGCGGCGGGCGAGAGGGGGAAGTTTTATTTTGCTTGTAAATCGAGAACTATTAAAGAATATCACTTTAGTCACTTCTACATTAATAATCATCATTAAATTGTCTACAAATGAAGATGTAAATTTTTATCGTAGAATTAATTTCAATTCTTTATTGCACACAATAATTTAAACAGTTACATTAAAAGAAAACACATGTACAAAGGCGAGCTTATATCTAAAAAGAGATCTCTTCCAGCAAACCAGGCGTGAAAGGAAAAATTATATAATGAGAGGGTAGGCAGTGCACAATGACAAGTTTAAATAAAATATAAACGAAAAAATACTAAATAGAGAAGAACTACTATACATACTGATAAACTACATACACTTTACATATAATAAATATGGCAGTATGGGAAGTCGTTGGTATGGGATGCAACGTGTGTTGACACACTAGCGCCATCCCATTTACCAGCGACTTCTTCCAAGGCCGGTGCCGCTGCGGACTCTGCAGAGGGTTTGAAACGGCGCAAATATACCGCCCTTGGGGAGGGCTACATATTTGTGCCGTTTGGCGTAGAGACCCTCGGGCCGTGGGGAACCGACGCTCGGCGAGTCTTTAAGGAGGTTGCAAAGAGACTCGTCGAAGCGTCAGGTGATTCTAGAGCTGGCACCTACCTCGCTCAGCGAATTAGCATAGCGATACAGCGAGGTAATGGTGCCAGCATGTTGGGCACCCTGCCACTCGACGGCGGCGGTGACCTTAAGGATATTTTTTATTTAATTTAATTGTTTTTTAGTAGTAAGTTAATTGTATATACATATCAATAATTATACATAAATATATATACGTAGAATTTCATAACTACACGAATTATTTGTTCGGATCGTCGTTAATTCACTTAATTTTCCTATACTATAGTTGACTGATCTAACGTTATTAGCCCGGCCAAATTGCCACACTTGAGATAACAAGATTATTAATCGAATTACCCCTCGCGCTCTCTGTACGAATATTAACTTCTAATTAATATAAATGGAGGAGGGTGTGTTAATTCATTAAGTGAAATAGATATTACGTAGACTCAACGACCTCCGTGATCTAGTGGGTTTGCGCTTGCCTCTCACGCAGTAGATGCATGTTCGAATCCCGGTGCTGACAACGACAATGACTACTACGACTATACGGACGTTATAGGGTGATGGAAAACATCGTGAGGAAACCTTCATCACAGAAGAGATAATAGTACTCCGTCTTCATTACCTACTCCATAGCTGCGGCGATGGGCAACCCCCTGTCGCGCAAAATGAAGTAATAAAAATTGGCTAAAAGTGGTCACTATTGCCTGCCTCTGCCACCCCGTATGGGAAAAGGCGTGACGCTATGTTATATGATGAAACGAAAGCGCCAGATAGGTACATCCATCATCGACATACTCGTCTGCCCTTTGACTAAAATGAGACTAATAAAAAGTTATACTCCTGGGCCCGAATTCTACTGTTCACAAGCATACCACAAGCCTGGCACAAACTTGAATACGAGGCATTTGGTATTCTACTAAAACCGGAATCGCAATTCACAAGCGCCAGCGTGACGCCAGCCTACTTCGTATTCTACTATCCAAAACGTACTCACGCTGGCACCAGTTTGACGCCAGCGTACTTTGTTCTACTGTCCAAAGCGTTCTTACGCTGGCGCCAGTTTGACGCCAGCGTAAGTACGTTTTGGATTGTAGAATACCAATTAGGCTGGCGTTACGCTGGCGCTTGTGAATTGGATTCCGGTTTTAGTAGAACACCAAATTCCTCGTATTCAAGTTTGTGCCAGGCTTGTGGTATGCTTGTGTACAGTAGAATTCGGGCCCAGGACTGAGTAATAAGGGTGCCTCTACTACTCACTACTAAAACTCTGTCATTTCTTTTCTCTCTTGAGTCAGAGGCCAACTTCGAGTAACCTTCGATTAGTCGGTTGTGCATCCGAGCCACCACTCCGAGCCCCATAATTAATTCCCCACCGCATGCCCCCAGTATAGAAACTACGCTAATGAAAGGGAGCAAGCTGCTACGGAAGCGCCGTATCACGTACTATGCGCTGCTGAATCGGTGGTACGTGGAAGCGAGTGATCGAGTCTCCCTGCGTTTAGAAAGATTGGCCCTCAAGAAAGCGAGGAAATTAAGGAACGTCTCTTATAGATAAGCTCGCCTTCGTACCTAAATGTGTTCTTTCTAAGCCGCGTTTTCCGTTACTATGAGTGCAATTTTATTAATTGCCCTAAGGGTGAGAAATAATTCACTGAAGTAAAACTTCAAAAAACCGACTACATTAGTCCTCCTCGTTTGGTATACAAATGTCGTCTGTATACCCGATAATGAGCCTTCAAAATGAGTCTCCTGACAGTGACGTCTATACGTATTACTAAATGTAAACGAATAAGTATACGATCCTAACAGCCAGAATTTATTTCGTGACAATTACTATAAACACCGAAAAGTCACATATGATCCTAATTGTATGCTTGCTGTGAAATAGGATCAAACTTTTATGATCATAGTAAATATGAATCATAGGTTGTTATTTAGGTTTATCATACTTATATGAATCCATGATCTATGATCATATTTCTATGATAGTCTAATATCGGGTTTTGTGAGAAAATCACAGATTATTTAATACTACCGGTACCACCGCACCGGTACAAACAAAAAGAGAGGTCTGCGGTCTAATGGGTTTCACGGTTTCACTTGCTCCAATGACAGAAGTAATTTATGCTGTGAATCATCAACAAATCTCAAAAGAGAACAAACTGATCACTTGATACTGGCACAATTAACCTCAAAAGAGGTTAGGATAAAAAGAAGAAGAAGAAGATCAACAAATCGAAAAAAATAAATTATCTGAAGACATTATACGGTCGTTCTACGTTGATAGCTGATGCTCATTTTTGCAGTGTACGTTAGGTAGGAAATTAAATTACTTAGCCGGCCCAGCCAATTCAGATCCTAGTTGTAATTGTAATAATAAACTTCTCAGTACATTTTCCATAATAAATGAGGTGGCGAACATGGACTCAATTTAGATATGTACGTACAGATGTAATAGAATACCATTAGGTAGGTACTTCAAGTGTTCATTAACATGCATTAAACACGAGTAATTAATAAAATAGGTGATATACGGTGTACTGGTACATTGAGCATAAGATCAGGGCCTGGATTGAGGCAGCGCAAAAAAAGATAAGATATGTTTATGTTCAAAGTTGTCGTTGTCGTCGCGTCAATCTTTGCACTACCGCAACCCGGGCCCAGAGGCCTAATACTAATAAACAGAACTGCCCTGCTTTTTCATACTAAAACCTTATTTATACGAACCACCACCTATGGCCTCCAGGGCAGGGAGCACTTAGCCAGTGGAGAGCGCATAGATACATTTTTCTTTGAAACACAACTCACCAATTTACGGGCGGCGGGGGACGAGGTAAGAGAGCTGTGTTTGGTCAGCCGCTGCGAAACCGTCTGGCGGCCCGTCATCGTACATAGGTTGCATATGCGAACGTTTGTTGAATACAACAAACGTTTGGCGAGCCGCATTCCCCCGCAGACGCAGTCAATTGGATATATAGTCTCTGCTCTAGGTCATACATTTACACTTCCGTACCAACTACAAATCGAACACATTATCCTGAAACCACCACCCGTCCAGATCCGATACACTTTGAACCTGCGAGGCGCGTGCGAACAACATTCGTCCGACTGGCTTGCCGCTGAAAATGTTAAGAGGCGAGGTATGGTGTTCGGATGCTCAGACGACCACTTTAGTTTTAAAGGCGCACTTAAACGGTGTTTTTAAAATCAACAACTAATTAAGCAATCAATTAACTGACGAGAGTGGTAACCACACATTTGCCGCACAATTTTACTACAAATAAATGAACGAGGCAAACTATATAAAAATCAGTTGAAAAATTGGCTTATAACTGCAGAGTATGAATCTGTGCGA